>APFE031646183.1:32653-76335 GCA_000404065.3 Pinus taeda | reverse complement strand
AAAAAAAAAAAAAAAATTGCAATGCACCCCTTTCAAAGAATTATGGATATTAGATATGCTGATCTTCACTGCTTAGTATTCCGTTTAAAAAATGGACACCGCACTGCTCTGCTCTGTTCCAGAGACAAAAATATTGACCTCCACGGCTGTACAAAATTCACATGAAAAATCGCCCAACTATATATATGTGGGTAAGGCATTCCACTTAACAACCATGAGTTTGAAAAATCTGTCTACGCCATATTTATTTGGACAAACACGTTGCCAAGCTCATCTCTTAAAAATACAGACTTTTGCATGCACTGAACAACACCAGCTCCACGTGTTTAAAAAACAGCGCACTAGCAAGCACATATTTAACAACACCATCAGTTTAAATACGCACCAGCGATTTATAATAAAATACCAGCAGTTTAAATACGCAACACCATCACTTTTATACAAAAAATAAACTCAGGCTCCACGCACCAGCAATCATGTGTATCATCCACGCACACACCAGGTATAAAAGTTGAATAGTTTTTTAAAACAAAAATAGGCCATTCATACCAAAACGCTCTAAATATTGGTATGTGCCAACCAGAATGTCACGCCGACATTTTTTTTTTGTTGTTTCTTTGGTTTCAACAAAAGAAAAATTTCTGTAATGCAAACGAGGCGGAAGCATATAAATAAATACAGCACTGAAACAATGCACCTGAACCTTGGTTGTTGTGAAACACGCACAACGTATCAGCGCTCCACTGCTGCGATCTGCTCCACGCTCACAGTAAATCAATGTTGTTTTTAAAGCCACAGCAATCTATTACAAACAGCCCACGCAGCAATCGATGTTGAACACCTCCAGTCAAACGCACCAACAACAATCAATCTTAGCACCTCCCCTCACGTTAGCGCAGCGCCTTCAGCACTCTGGGACTTGATCCAACAGTTCTCTGATACCAATTGTTGGATCAGGTGCACAGTAAATAAAATAAAACACAGAGCAGAAGATCAAACACATAAGAGACAGTTTTAACGTGGTTCACCCAACCAATCTGGGCTACGTCCACCAAACATAGGCATCAAGAATATATTAATCAAATTTGGAGATTACATCAAGAAATCCTCACACTCTTAGCAAATCATCCGAATGATTGCCTGTTATATAGCATATAGAATCTAACAGCCTCATAACTCCCTCACATCAAATATAGGAGGTATTAACTCCCTCCCAACAACCTAGAGCTAATCTAGGAACTGAATCCCTATTGTTGTCATCCTTCAAAGATTTTTTCCTATTTGACTAAAACAGAAAATCTCAACAAAACACTAATCTAGGATAACTAGTTGGAGAGAATCTCTCATCTTCACTAAACTCCCTAGTTTGAGGAACTAAATCCTAATTCTGCATATTTGTTTTATTTAATTATGATATTTTGATTTATAATTGTTTTATTATGAGAGTGAGGCTAACAAGAAATAGGTCACAAGAATGACATAGCAATCAACATGTGGAAGACAATAGTTGGTTGAGCAAGTGAAAAAGAAGCAAGACATGTAAAAGAAACACGTAAGATGATTTTTGCGCACATAGATGTTACTAAGGACATGGTGATATGAGAATGACAAGTAGTCCTACAAACTCAACTAAGAATTGTACTTCGAAAGATGTTATGTACTTACCATAATTACCCTCCAGATAATCATGCATTCGATGGAGTTTGCATGTGGTCCTAATCTTTTCTATTACTCAATTCCTTGATCCTTCTCCTCAACTCCTTGGAAGCGATTTCAACATGTCATCTTTTCCTGTAGTCACTAAGGTAGATCTGCGTAATTTCAGAGGACATTGAATGTTGCTAGAATGAGGCCCTGGGAGTCCCCTCTACACAATTTCTGCATGCAAGACCGACAAGACAACTTGGACAAAACTATGCATTTTTGAGGCTCAAAACATTGTTATGGGATAGGGGTCCATGGAGGATACCTCTTCGCAATTTTTGAGTGTAGTGCAACTGGACTCCTTTGCACATTTCTAGAGAGCAATGTTAGCTGAGGCCTCTGTGGGCTGTGGGGTTTTAGTAGGAAAGGGAGGTTGGTGTCTCTGTGCACTGTGGTGTTTCAGCAGGCAAGGGAGGAAGCTTGATGGTTGTAGAAACAAAGCACATAGTCCCGAGAAGCTGGATGAGGCTAGGTTGCATGGGAAATAGCTAAGTGTGAGATCATTGAAACATATGCAAACATTGATAGGACTCAAATGTCATCACACACACAGACACTTAGTGACACAACGTAGACCATCCAGAATAAAAAAGACATACTTTGCTTCATGCAACAACCTTCGTGACAAGAGCGCGTGAGGTGAGTGTTGAACATGTCTATGTGATGACAACCACTCATACGCACATAATTTCCTTGAAACAAGACAACATCCCCTTTGCATGAAAAACAACCCATGTTCCTAGATATGACACATGTTGTATGAAGATGAGAATGCAGACAACTCTTGAGATCAAGGAGGGGAGCTTGAAATTATCAGCTTACCAATCAAGCGACCAAGGATAATTGATTGCAGGATCCGAGGTAGTCTCTAAAATTTGCATGCGAGCCAAAATTTGGGAGGGTGGTTGTAGCCATTACAACATGAACATAGCATTATAGATGGATGCATCGTGTACTATCGTACTCTCTATGTGTAAGATTAATGATATGCAAAACTTGATTGCTCAAGATCAAGTCTAATTGGGGTTCTACCCCTGATTATGTGGATTGACTTTCATCATTGGGAAGAGAGTGGTAACGTCTTGTCACTCACTCTGTATTGATCCTTCTTATTGATCATTATATAAATCTTCAATAGAGATGAGAAGAGATGCAAAGATAGTACATGATGTTTAGGATGGCATGATAGTGTGTGGATATTGGAAGGTGGAATTCTCCCTAGATGAGATGGAGTGTTAAAGTTGGAAACTAAGGATAAATTCCATCACTTGGAAACTCCTCTTTTGATGGAACTCCTCAGCTTTGAAGCACACTTGATGGCATCATTCTTCATTTGAAATTTTGGAATTTTTGTCCTACAAATGCCTCTTTTTCATGTCGGCTTAGATCTACCACTATTCATGTCATCCCTCTTGATGAAAAGAAATGTCTCTTCACCCACACCAACCACTGTAAATATAACCTCATGTTCACCTCATTTGGCACATTCACAACACATCATTCTCTATATGTTTTTGAGTCTGCACTAATATGCCTAGTCATGTGATTCATTTTCATCTCATAGCTCAACAAGCCCCCATATTCCATCGATATCAAGGGATCATGGATGTGGCATTCGAAATGAGTAACATGTCATCATTTAAGCTTTGTGTTCAAGTAAAAAACTCCAAAAAACATATAACTCCAACCATGGTGGATATCAATAAACCCATATAATGGAAATGAAGTAGCACTAATTATTAAAAGTTATCACTGGATCATAAACTTAAAAGCCAACACAAAGGAAATAAAGCACCAAAAGGTACAAAACACTTCAAAGATAAGCCTTAAAGGGACTAGCAATCAAAGAGAGTCTAGTATGCATATTATTATTCTAACACATATAATATTAAGGTAATACACACTAATGTTATTAAATAATATTAACTAGCTTGAGTTTTCTTTTGTTGCTAAATCACTGTGTGTCCTAATTGGTCCCCCTAATACCATGGATTCATGCCGCATTGTTATGAAATGCTAGTTCTAGTTCTATTGTGATCAGTTGATGTTACACTTCAGCCACTACATCTTAGCAAAAGGGAGGTGATTATCTCTTCCCTCTTCAAGTGTAATCTCTCCCTCCACTTATTGTGATGCTTTAAGAACTTAAAGAAAATGATATTGGCAATTGCGCTGCTTTAAGCACTTAAAGAAAATGATATGGCAATGTCATTGTGCACGAGACATTCATCACACTCTATCAATGAAATTGAAGCTGAGAAATGTCGTACATAAATTTTATTCAACTAATTACTATTCTAATTACACCTAACAATTTCTTAAATCCTAAATTGATAATTAATTAATTAATCTGATCATTGTCCTTAATTTTCCGTATCAAATGCTCTAGATATTAATTATTAAATAAATAACAATAATTATGATGGCCATAAAAGCTAAAGCTTTCTCTTGTTAATTAATGAAAAGACCTTCCTCCACACACACCTTCCTCCACACTTCAGTACAATTTCACGTATTTCAGGTAGTCCTGTTGTTGTTTTAACCTATTGCAATTTTTTCAATTTCATTGGGTAGGTTCTCACTATTGTTATCCTTCAAATATTTATCATCCATCAAATCTCCCTTTCCAACAAGTTAACGTGGCCTTTGGGTGTTTCCTTTTTAGTAAATCCTTATCATCCATCAAATCCCCTTCCCAACCAGTTAACCTGGCTTGGCTTTTGGGCGTTTCCTTTTGAGTAAATTCCAAAGAACTTAAAATTTGAAGATCCCACGGGTGAAACACAAGATGTGTTAAATTAAGAAACAAAAATTGAGCCAATTAATTTACGCCGAAAGCTACCATGAGACGACTTTCGTTCACAAACCCAAAATTCATCACTCTCTTTCAATGAAATTCAAGCTCAACGAAATAGTTGAGAAATGTTGAACAACGATTTATTCGCCCATTACTACTCTAATTACACATCTGCACTCATGTACGCGCAATTTCTTAAATCTTAAATTGAAAAGCAATTTCTTAAATTTTAAATTGACGAATAATTTTAATTAATCTGATTAATAGCGTTATTTCTCAGTGTGGAATGTGCGATGAATAGGAAATCTGTAATTGTGTGGATAAAATTAATCTGATTAATAGCGTTATTTCTCAGTGTGGAATGTGCGATCCATAGGAAATCTGTAATTATGTGGAGAGTTTATATTGTGTCAAGAGATTTTATTGTGCGAAAATTCTTGTGCAGAGAGCTTTTATTACGCTATTTTTTTTTTTTCTTTAGGCCAAAAAAAATTAAAATAAACATAAATGGTGAGATAAACGATTGTCCATATTTATTTATAACCGGTCTATAAAATAATATTTGTTACGAAATCCTAACCATTTATTTAATTAAAAATCCGTCAATCCTTAAATCTCTAATTCTTAAGGAGCTACATTGGCAATTTTTATGATATCGATCTGCCCATCTGTTATTTGTTAGGGTTTCAATGGATGTGCCTATCTTTGGAATCCAATGTTTGCATTTTGTTATCATTCAGATGGTCATCACCTTTTAATTAACACATAGCCCATCTTTGTTCATTTATACGATATTGCCTTTCACATTAACCAATGATTTGGCGGTATTATATAAAAACCATCACAATTATTGCTCTATTAATTTACAGGAAAATCTTCACATCGTAAAGAGTTTACACAAAAATCATCGGCACACGAAGGTAAAGAAAGTTCCGACGGCTGCGATCCACTAGTTTATGTGTCTGTTCCTCATTCAAACTGAGCACAAAACAGTAAATCATAATCATAAAAACCATGTTTGAAGCTTAAGAAAATAAAGAATAATTATTATACATAAAAAAAATGTATCATATGCAGAAATTATACAATAACAAATGCCCAACGAATATCGGCTTCTTCCACTCTCTGGTGCACAGAAAAAAGAATATTGCATTCAAAAAATAACCAGCAGCAGCCCTAGCTCGAAATGACATGAATGAATCCCATCACCATACATATGTAACTAATCCACCACGCTGCATTTCCTCCTTGAACAATATTGACTGGCTGTTTCCATCGTCATAACAATGAGGATGGAGATGATAACGCATGGAGGTAGGCTTAAAGAAGGAATGCAGCTGCTCCAACCAAGGCTGTCCCAAAGATTGCCATCTTCCCTAAACTGGTGGTAGAGACAGCCCCGCTGCTAGGGTTCGGTGGGGAAGCGGTGTTTGGGCCTTCAGCCGAAGGGCCAGAAGCTAGAGTTTGAACTGTGGGAGAGGAGGCTGAGGTTGGTGGGGTGGCCACTTTGGAAGGAGCAAAAGCGGGAGAAGAAACAGTTGGGGAAGTCGCAGGAGGAGGCGAAGCCGGTGATGGCGCTGCTGGAGATTGAACCGGCGACGCGCTGGGAGCTGTTGCAATGGGCGACGGTGCTGGTGCCCGTGCGGGAGAGGCTGAGCTCACCAATCCCAGCACGAAAACGAAGAAGAGAAGTGTATTGAATCCAGCCATATCATGTAGAAATAGCAGTTCTGAAAAGATACTAGTGCAAATTTGTGTCACCGAAAGTGTATAGAGTCGATCTTTTTGCTTCGACAGAAATGAAGTATGTCAAAGTAGATAACTGAGTGAGAATGGTTGTGAAGGACGGGGGAGAGGATGATATATAGGTGTTGTGGCGAGTTCGGCTTCCAGGAATTAGGGATTCGTTTTTGACCAGCTATTTCATGTAATGAGAGGAGGGCCACTTCAAACCTCTTCATTTCGGTGAAGCAACGTCGACCGTTTCCTCCGTTAGTCTTTGGCTGCAGTTTTCTCCGCGTCCCTGCTGAACAGCCCCTTTAGTTGTTGAAACTTGGCACCGACCATGTCATCTGAGCGTACAGCTGTACACTAGCAGCCTACATTACGAGTGATCCGTTCCACTACGTCTTCATTGAAAGTGACGTGAGACTTTTTCCAAAAGCAACCGTGTTAAACGGCTATGGCGAGAATGTTTCTTGCTCGGCAGAATACTGATGCACATGCGGAAGGGCATGGTCTTAGTGATGAGGTGTGAACATCCGGGTAGCTTCTACACTTCTGAAGCTTTCCTTTAAAGTCATCGCCATAAGTATCCACACGTTTAAAGTTCCACCGGCATGAATGATCATGGAATACGTTTAAACTCCTCCGGTATTAATGGTGTTAGATTTTTTTTGCTCGAATGGGGAATTTTATTTATTTAATAATTTTTTAATATAAATTTTACAATAAATTTATTATTTTTTTTAAGGAATGAGTAAAGTTATTATAATTGAGTGGGATAGTTATGAATGGAATAGTCATGATTCACTGGTTTTTGTAAATGTAGGAAGAATCATGACACATACCACCTATAATTATTATAGTCCATAAAGGGGCATGCCCTAACTCCTCGTAGAAGGTGCGGTGGGGCTGAACCTCTTTTTTTTAGGTTCCATATCAAAACAAAAGTTATACTTACCGATTAAGTGATAGGAATATTGACTTAAAATTTTATTTTTTAATATAAACCTCATCCTAAAAGTTAAAGCTATCCATTTATTAATTAAAGCTATCCATTTATTAATTAACATAGTCCAGTAATTTAGTGGATCAAAAAAGCCATTAGTGATATTTTTTTTATAATAATATGGATATTTCATTTATGATTTATTAACTATTAAAATAATGGAAAAAAGTGAAACATAGATTTATGTTGTCTATTGTTTTTGGAGTATGATGTAAAAAAAAAAATGTTTCCATAAGTATTCTTCTTTGTAGTGTTTAAGGAAACCCAAGACTCAAAAGCATTTTGCAAGAGTGAAAGCTTGCTCCCTTATGACCACTAATTGGTAATTCCATCATACATGATTTTCCTTGAATAGAGTTGTGATGAGTCACCTTGTATTCATGAATCATAGTAATTTGACACTAATTCATGATAAACTTTCCCATTATTTAAAAGAAAAACAGCATATATGTTAAAAAATAAAGTTAAAATATATCTCTTTTTTTATATTATTAATATTGTATTATTATTCAAAACTGGAATAAAAGCTACCCATATAGAAAGGAGAAAAAGGCAACAATAAATAGGATATGGAAATGTCTCCCTTCAATCATGTGCTAGCAAATTTGGTTGGCCCGAAACAAATGCATTTTCAAAGAACAAAAGCCAAATTTAGGCAACATCCTAGGAAAAACTTGGAGCGAAGTTGCAGAGATAATAAATTCAAATGGAATCTCAAAAATGGACTAGAACAGTTTACAACAAGAAGAGAAAGATTGGTACAGCAAAGCAATGTTAGAAAACAAAGCAAAAGCAGAGGCTACAACAAAAAATAAAGTATTGCACACAAACAAGAAATGGAAATTAAGATTGGAGGGTAAAGAATTTGCAAATGGATGAAAGAACACAAGGGACACATTCTTTTTTTTACAGAGCTGCAATAAATAACCCAAATAAAGCAACGGCGGGCGGAGTTATACTAGATCCAAATGGAAAAAAAATAATAACCTATTAATGGAGCCTTGGAGAAATAACAAACAACAGGGCTGAAGCATACAACCTTCTCCTAGGCACAAGGCTTTTAAATGAAAATGCAATCAAGGACCCTATAATAATATGGGACTCAGCTATCATAATAGCCACATTGGATGCCAAAAGGGATTTCAAAAGCATAGCCATCAACAAAATCTATCAAATGATCAGAATGAGTTTTGAAATTCTGGGAAAAATAACCATTAAGCATGTCCTGAGAAACCAAAATAAGGAGGCTGATAGCCATGCCAACAAAGCGATTGACAGACCAGTTGGGATTGTCAAAGAGAATAATGAAGTGTTTGAAGAAAGTATACCATGACCCCCTCACCCAGTATGAAGATCGAGAAAAAAGATATAGATCCGAAGAATATCACAACAAATATTATAGGGGGGAAAAATAAAAAAGAAGAATCAAAACATCAATTCAAGAAGGAGATTACATGAGGAAAATAGAGACTATATGTTAGCAGAGGTTCTCAATTGTAATCAGCCTTACTCAAAGCACATGATTCTCACAATCCCAAAAAAGCTACACAATATGATGAATTAAGATTTCATCTGTCCTCCTCTCGTGGGCGATGACGACATTAGTCATGTCAATCACGAAGGCTAGGACCGTAATCATATTGCAAGAAACAGTCAAGTCTCCACGGACACTTGCACAGGCTCCCAGGCAACCCGAGATAGTATGGCAACCTATAGCAGCAGGTCCCTCCTCCTCCCTGAGACCAATAAATTTGGAACAGCTCGCACTCCTCAACAACAACCAAAAAACACTGAAGAAATGATGCAAATTCAGAGTGAAGAGACAGATGAAGAATCAATGCACATGAATTGTTGATCTCGGAGATCAACAGATGAGATTGAAGGAAATGAGTGGCCAAGATTAAATCGCATAGACTGGTGTCAAGAAATGAACGGCGGTGATTGACTTAAGTAGTAGCAAAAGACAAACCCAGAGAAGTCGTCGCAACCTTCATGGGGCGCTAACAAGCTCGAGCGCTAGTAAAAGGGAAAGGCGGGTTTATAAGAACGAATGGTATTTCAGGATGAGAATAAGCAATAAGTGGTAACAAAAGGGAGTCACCTGATTCCACTCACCGATGGACACATAGCAAGAGGGTGAAGTGAGAAAACCACTTTATCGGGTGGGTATTCTTCGTGCGATTTGCACACCCAAAATCTTTGGTAGCCGTTGGATCTATCGCGGGATCATCGATGGTGGAGGAGTGATGTGCAAGTTGTTTAATCGGCGATCAGAGGTGTTTGTCAGATCTAATGGGGAAAAATCTATGGTGGACATTGAGCCTGATAAAGGTAAGCATTGATAAATATGACAAGGCTATGGAAAAATGGAAAACTTGTGTTTATTCCCACTATTCGACGATAAAGGTTTATGGGTTAAGTCCGCATTACCCAAAGTTAAGTGATCTGAATTAGATCCATAAAAGACTGTCAAGAACCATGACTGTATCAGGACGGAGCAAATCTCTAAGGAAATCCAAAACAACGATAAAAAACATCTTGAACTAGTGGCAATGGCAGCCAGTGTGGAACGACAAGGACCCCGGTCAAAGCGCGCTGATTGAGGCCCATGGAGACTGTGCGGGAAGCAAAATTAGCCCCTGGGAGCCTTGGATCGGGAAACAGAGGTGGAGACTACGATAAAAAACACCCTGAACCAGTGGCAATGATAGCCAACGTGGAACAACGAGGACCCCGGTCAAAGTGCGCTAACCGAGGCCCATGGAGACTACGCAGGAAGTAAAATTATCCCGTGGGAGCCCCGGATGATTAAGCAAACAGGGCCGAAATGGAGGAAGCCCAGGCACTTGGACACATGGTGAACTGTAGAAATGCGGGCGGAAAAGGTAAAAAATGCTAATCATATAAGGCAGGACCCACACTCTGGAAACCACTGCTATTGATTGGGGCGCCCTCAAACAATAAATGGTTTTGGAGAAAGCGAAGCGATCCCACTCAACTATTAACGCGTGGCGACAAAGGTGAGATAAAATCACCATTGATCGCGCGTTATCGGTCGAGCAGGTCGACCGCGTGGGACATGCGTACAACGTTGGATCTAGGGAATCTAGATCAGATGGCTGAGATTGCGCCCGAAGTGGAATCAATGAAGGATTAAGCCATGTTTGTAAAGATTTGAGCTCTGTTTGACTGCCACGATGGAGGAAAAAAGCATCCATGATGTAACTAAAGAAACAAACCAACGAGTAGACTGGCGTTGTTTAGAGGGGGACACGTGGCTACTCCCTGAGCATTCATGCTAATGCCGAACAGGGAAATTCAAGCGTAGCTGTAGAAGGTGAATCGACGGAGGTGGAAGAGGAACCTAACAGGCATGAGTTCGAATGGCTAAAAGCCATGAACAACGAAACAGAATACACAGTTGAACACTGAAAGAAAGACACCAGAGAATAAGGCAGTAAAGTAACAGCATGAAGAGACAGAGGGTCGAACTGACCAGCGGTAGCGTCGAGCACGAGATCTTAAGAGATTCAAGCCATCTCATAGAGGAATCTGTTCGGGTTGAGCACCATGTTGGGCTCTTTCCACTGTAGACCAAAAAGTCACAGAGCTGGTAGGAAGAAGAAGAGTCTGTGTACTCTAGTGGCTTAGGGAATCCAAGGACCACTGTGCCATGAAAAACCTGCTTCAAGAGAACTCACATTGAGTCCCTGTATTGTAATTCTCTGCTTAAAGACACAATAAAACAAGGCCACCACTGAAAGCTGGACTAGATATGTAGCCTCGGAGAACAGGGTGAAATCCTTATTAAAATTCTTGTCTCTTTATGTTTGCTTACTATATTTCTCTGTGTCTTTCCATTTTAAATGTCTGTGTATTTGCAATCTGATCAATCCGTTATTTCAATAACACAGAACACAGCCAGCACATGAGTCTGTAATACCTTTGTTTAATAAATATTTAACTGATGTTACTAATAGGGTGAATATCAGATCAAGTGGTATCAGAGCTCAAGGCTATAAGGTTAGATAAGCTTGTGTTGGTTTAGCTGTGAATGGTCACTAGATCAAAGCTCAAATTAGGAGAAGGAGAGTTAGTGGAAACTAACCCTTGAATTGGGAGAGTCTATTCTCAGAAGACAATGTCAGAGGAAGGTTCTATGGGGCCAGACCCTCAATTCATAGAAAGTTTCCTAGCTATAAAGTCTATGTTAGAAGAAATGTATAGGAACTTTAGAAATCATAAGAATGAAGATTCATCACGTTCTAAACAAGATAAAGAAGAATATGAGTCTCATTCCCATAACCACTCAAAAGGGAAAGGGAAAGGGAAAATCTTTCTCACACCTCCTAATAGCCCTGTGCATAATAAGGAAGCATCTCTAATCAAGCTAGATGTTAAATTTGACTCGCCTATATATGATGTAGAGTTGAATGCTGAAAAGCTGGATAACTGGATTAGACAAAGTGATGTGTATTGCAGAGTGTAGAACATAGACTCAGACAAGAGTAAGATTCAGTTGGCAAGCCTATGCATAAGAGGCACTGCCTTGGTTTGGTGGGAAGGCAGAACCCAAGCTGACATGAAAAGGCATGGCAAGACCATCTCTGTCTGGAGTGACTTTGTTTCTGCCATTAAGAAGCAGTTCTATCCATTGGCCTACCTACGACAAGCCATGATGAGTTGGCAAACTCTTCGGCAGTTGAAAGGGCAAAGTGTGCAAGGGTACACTCAAGAATTCAGAAAGAGAGCATTGATGTTGGGTATCTCATTAGACTCACCAGAAGCTCTTTTGAAGTACATTGGTGGTCTACACAGCTACATGAGGTATACCATCCTCATGTTTAACCCCACTAGTATAGATGAGCTATCTATACAAGCTTCTCATCTAGAGGCTAGAGGGAAGAATGGAAATCCAAAAGTTGGGGGACTGTCCCAACCCACTGTAAGCAAGAGAAAGGAGAAAAGAAAGCAGAAGTGGAAAGCAAGGAAGGCTAACACTGCATAGAAAACCAAAGCTTCATGCACTCATTGTAAAAAGGAGGGGCATGATGAAGAGCACTGTTGGATTTTGCATCTAGAGCTGAGACCTAAGAAATCTGAGGGAAAGAAGAGGAAGGCTCTTGCAGCTATTCAGAAATATTTGGGGTCAAACTCAGGAGATGAAAAAATCATTGCAGCCACAGGTATAAAAGGTTGTCTACTTTAGAGAATGCTGAAATCACGAAGCAGGTGCAGGAGTTGCTCGAGAAGGGCTTCATTAGGCCTAGCACATCACCATGTGGATCACCAATCGTTTTGGTGAGAAAGAAAGATGGCTCGTGGATAATGTGCATTGATTACTGAGCACTGAATCAGATAACATTCAAAAATCGTTATCCCCTTCCTCGCATAGATGATCTTTTAGATCAATTGAAGGAAGCTGTTTATTTCACCAAGCTGGATTTGCACAGTGGATACCATCAGGTCAGAGTGGCAAAGCAAAATGCATGGAAGACTGCTTTCAAAACAAAGTAGGGATTGTATGAGTGGCTAGTTATGCCTTTTGGCCTAACCAATGCTCCTACTACTTTCATGAGATTAATGAATGATGTACTCAGGCCTTCTCTTGATGATTTTGTTATTGTGTATCTGGATGACATTCTGATTTTTAGTAAAACATGGGAAGAACACTTAGAGCATGTTAAACAGACATTAGATGTTTTGAAAAGAGAAAAACTTTATGTTAAACTCCCAAAATGTGAATTTGGAAAAACATCTCTAAATTATTTAGGTCATATAGTAGGGGGTGGTGAATTGAAAATAGATCCGTCTAAAGTGGCAGTCGTTGTAAACTAGCCTAAACCCAAGTCTGCTATAGAATTGAGAAGCTTCTTAGGAGTAGCACAATATTGGAGGAAGTTCATTTCTAGCTTTTCCTCAATTGCAGCTCCCTTACATGCTTTAACAAGATTGAATAAGGTGTTTCAGTGGGGAGGCAAACATCAGAAAGCCTTCGACACCTTGAAAGAAAAAATTAGTACAGCTCCTGTACTAGCACTGCTAGATCTACAAAGACCATTTGAGATTCAAATTGATGCCAGTGACTATGCCATGGGAGTAGTGTTGACACAGCATGGTAAACTCATATGTTATCATTCTGAGACTTTAAATTTTGTAGTAGTTAACTATCCTACATATGATAAAGAATTGTATGCATTAGTTCAGAGTGTGAAGAAGTGGAAACATTACTTAATGGGCAAAGAGAGAGTAATACATACTGATCATCAACCACTTCAATATCTACACTCCCAAACTAAGTTGCAGCAATCAAGACATTACAGATGGATGGGTTTTAGACAACTTTCATTTAGCCATCAGATATAGAAAGGGCATACACAACAAAGTTGCAGACATGTAATCTACACCCATTATAAATGCATCTACCATACTTAAGCATAACTCTATGCTACATGAAAGCTGCATAGAACAATATGCTCAGGATATGGACTTTAAAGATGTATATGCAAGTTTGAGTCAAGGCAAAAGAATAGAAGAATTGAACTATCATATGAAGGACCGACTCTTATATCATTGTGGGAAACTCTGCATTCCACAAATTGAGAGAGTAAAGATAATTAGGGAAGCACACACTTCTCTGATATTAGGTCACTTTGGGGTAGGTAAAAGAGTTGCACAGCTGCAAAGGTTCTGCTATTGGCTGAGAATGAATGAGACAGTTTCTAGATATGTAAAAGGATGTGCTATGTGTGCTAAAAGCAAGCCCAATGATAGAAAACTAGACTTGTACACTCCATTGCCAGTTCCTTCTCACCCTTGGGAAAGTTTTTCCATGGATTTTGTTGGAGGACTTCCTAAATCTAGAAAAGGTCATGATTATCTATATGTTGTTGTGGATAGGTTCAACAAAATGTGTATTTTGATACCCTGTAGTAAACATATTACAGCTGAACAAACTGCAAAATTGTTCTTTGAACATGTATGGCTTCATTTTGGATTTCCCATTTCCATTATATCTGATCGAGACACCCGATTTGTGGTGAAGTTTTGGTCAAGTATATGGGAACTGATCGACAACAAATTAAGGAAGAGCACAACTTTTCATCCACAAACAAATGGCCAGACAGAAGTAGTAAACAAGACAGTGATCCAGTTACTGAGAGGGTATTGCCGCAAACATCCTAAGCTTTGAGATGAAGACTTGTGCTATGTGCAGCATGCTTACAACAGAGCCAAACACTCTTCTATACATAGATCTCCTTTTGAGACCTGTTTTGGTTCCACACCAAGTTCCCCTTTGGATTTTGTCTTTGGTAAAGATACCATGGTTGATGGACGCAGTGATGTGGATAAGGCAACTAGGTTCATTGAGCAGATCCGGGAGATCCACTAGGTAGTATAGGAATAGTTGGAAAAGAGCCAGGCTGAGTACAAGGCTAGGCATGATAAGCATCGGATGGAGCATAGTTTTCAAGTTGGAGACCAAGTCTGGCTGTATATTAGCAAGGACAGGATGCAAGGTGAAGGTAAAAAGTTAAAGCCTATCCGGTATGGACCTTTTAGGATACTTGAGAAATTTGGTGAAAATGATTTTCGCCTTGATCTACCAGCGTACATGCACATCTATTCAGTTGTAAATGTTGATTTCTTGAGATTATTTGAACCTTCGATGATTGAGGATCTTGAAGAGCAAAGTCAATTGCCTTCTATTGATGACCTCCTACCTGAGTATCTCAATGAGTTGCAGGAAGACATAGTGCCGGACAAGAAGGTGAGGACAATGCACAGGGTAGATATTGAGTATCTCAGGATTGGGCTGAAAGGTTCAAAGTCAAGCAGTGCAAAGTGGATTGAAATTGGACAAGTGAGAAAACGGTATCCTCACTTAGTCGATGCTTGAAAACCAACTTTTGGTGGTCCAAACGCTTCTTCAGTGGGAAGGCTATGATCCAAATTGGATCCATAAAAGACTGTCAAGAACCATGACTATATCAGGTCGGAGAAAATCTCTAAGGAAATCCAAAACAATGATCAAAAACACCCTAAACTAGTGGCAATGGTAGCCAGCGTGGAACGACGAGGACCCTGGTCAAAGCGTGTTGATCGAGGCCCGTGGAGACTGCGCAGGAAGCAAAATTAGCCCTTGGGAGCCCCAGAGTGGGAAACAAAGGTGGATTTTGATGCGCGATTAGTGCTTAATCGCGCATCATTGGGCAAACAGGCCAAAATGGAGGAAGCTCGAGCACTTGGACACATGGCGAACCGGAGAACCACGGGAGGAAAAGGCAAAAAACACTAGTCGTACAAGGCGGGACCCACACTCTGGAAACCGGTGGTATTGATCGAGTCACCATCAAACAGTAATGGTTTTGGAGAAAGCAGAGCGATCCCACTCAACAATTGACGCGTGGCAGCGGAGGTGAGAGAAAACCGCCATTGATCACGTGTTATCAGTTGAGCAGGTTAACCACGCGAGACGTGTGTATAATGTTGGATCTGGGGAATCCAGATTAGACGGCTAAGATTGTGCCCAATGAAGGAAGTGGAATTGATGAAGGATTAAGCTGTGTTTGTAAATATTTGAGGTCCATTTGACCACCACGGTGGAGGAAAAGCACATCCACGATGTAACTGAAGAAATGAACCGATGAGCAGACTGGCGTCTCAGAGGGGGACACGTGGCCACTCCCTGAGTCTTCATGCTGACGCCGAACAGGGAGCTTCAAGCATAGCTGTAGAAGGTGAATCGACGGAGGTGGAATAGGAACCAAACGAGCATGAGTTGGAATGGCTAAAAGCCATGACCAATGAAACAGAATACACAGTTGAACACTGAGATACAAACACTAAAGAAGAAGGTAGTAAAGCAACAACAAGAAGAGACAGAGGGCCAAGCTAACCAACGGTAGCATCAAGCACCAGAGCTTGAGAGATTCAATCCATCTTGTAGAGGAATCTGTTCGAGCTGAGCACCACGTTGGGCTCTTGACAGTGTAGACCAGAAGGTCACAGAGTTGGTAGGAAGAAGAAGAGTCTGTGTACTCCAGTGGCTTCGGGAATCCAAGAACCACCGTGCCAAGTAAAACTTGCTTTAGGATAACTCACATTGAGTCCTTGTATTGTAATTCTCTGCTTAAAGACACAATAAAACAAGGCCACCACTGAAAGTTGGACTAGATATGTAGCCCAGGAGAACAGGGTGAACTCCTTATTAAAATTCTTGTGTCTTTATGTTTGCTTACTGTATTTCTCTGTGTCTTTCCATTTTAAATGTTTGTGTATTGGCAATCTAATCGATACGTTGTTTCAATAACATAGAACACAGCCAACACATGAGTCTATAATACCTTTGTTTAATAAGTCTTTAACTGATGTCACTCATAGGGTGGATATCAGATCATTAAGCGCAGGTATGGCTTTCACGTGAGGCTTAAGGAGTTCAAGTCAATATTTGGAAAGTTATCCGAGAGCTCAGAACCACGACACCAACAGTAGAGGGAAAGGAAGAGAACATCTAAATCTCAGGGCCCACATCGAGATCAAGGAAATTATAGTCATCATCAAAAAGAAGAGTAAATAATTGGCTTGCAATCATCTGGAAAAAGAAGAAAAAAAATAGTAGCTGCCCAACTTGCAGGGACAACCGTTTCATGATTGGACGCTTCAAACGTATACCACTATAGCTTTTGAAGTTTATAGAAACAGGGCTGTAAAAGTAGTTGTGGGGACTTTGATCCCATTTTGCGCACTACTTTTGAACCAGCCCTGCTTTGATTGTACAAGGAACTAGCTTCCTTTACCCTTTTTTCTTCTTTTTATTTGCAATATATAAAAAGTAACTGACTCTGTTAAATATATATATATATTATATTATTATTCAAAACTTTTTCTAGATTGATTTTTACTTTATGTTATGGTAAATCATACAAAGCATTTTCATTCCTTTTAAAAGCTTAAATTTACTAAAATGAAACTAACAAATAAACATAATATATGTGACTAATGTGTGGAATTTTCAAAGGATTGCTACAAGTTTGTCGGAAAAGGGTAACTTGCTAAAAAAACCATATTGAAATTTCTATAAACATAAGTCCCTTAAATACTAGAGAGTGAAATACTAATTTCACAAGGAATATCTAGGTAGTGAACAATATCATCCTTCCATTGCTAAGAGTAACTCATCCAACCTAGTTTGATTTTGGTATTGGTAAACTAGAAAGTGAACTTAGATCATTAACCATAACACCAATTATATTACAAGAAACTCTTGGAATTGTGAACTGTGTTGGAAGTGCAAGAGACTTTTTGGAATATGAAAGCAAGAGTCAAAATAAAATGTATTAATATAGTACATTATGTGAATAGAATGGCATCACTTGTTTATCTAATTTTTTGTGTATTTATGTCAATGTTTAGCATGGTATTAGAGTAGATGTATGTATGCCTTGAGTGATTACTTGTGAGCCACAGTGTCTAGTTTTCTGCAACCTCTATTTTTGTGGCCATCAACCTATTCTACCTGTAAGATATCAAAGATTCCTTGAACGCTTTATTTTTTTATCATAGGAAAACACACATTTTTATTGGAGTCTGGCAACTCAAAGCTTATCAACGTATCCCATGTATGTTTGACCTGTTTGTTTGTTTGTCATCTCTGTCATTCTTATCCATCAGTTATGTCATTCACATTTGCAATTATGAATATCCTCTGGGCTAAATTTGAGTCGGGTTCTCTGCCCATAGACTTCAAACAGTAAGCAAAAAAATTCTTGTCAAACTCACTCATTTGAAAAATCAAGTGTTTTCTATTGTGCCATTTTCCTTTTGTTGTTCGTTGTCTTTCCTATATTTGGTATCAAATACTCACATTCTACGACATCGACTTGTAGCATTGGTATGTTAATTCATGCTTGACTCCTTTTTCTAAGCGAGTCTATAGTGACATAAGTCTTGTTCAACCTTATAGATTCAATTATTTAGTTCCAAGGTATTCCCGTTTTGTGTGGGATTACCTTAAGTCCGAGTTAGGTGATTATGCTAAATAGTTCAAGTCACATTTTGTAGCTCACCCAACATTAAATTTGTTGACGTCACTCTGAGTGAGTTTGTTCATGGCTATCCAAAGACTCTTTATTAGGGTGGTAATGTGTTAGTTGGTGCACAAACATTTTCATTGCCAATAAATGTTTTCCCTTGGCATAATAATGTTGGGATTAATGAAAGGCAATAAGGCTCATAAGTTCGCACATTATCATGCATTCTAGTGGAATAACCTAGCATAAAAATTGTACAAGCCATTCTCTCTTCTATTGACAACTCAATCTTTCTTCTGCTCTAGTTGCCTTACAAGGTCATGCATCCTTACTTTAATGCAAATGAAATTGAAAGGATAAAGAATACGAAAGTTGTCCCTTGACTCATACCAATGTAGAAGGTCAGGATGATTGGAGCATAGGCCACAAGCCCCATTTGTGTGTTCCCACACCATCTAATCCCATAGGGCTGAAGTGAAATTCTAAGCCTGGTCCCCACCATTTGAGAATTCAATTTTAAAAGTTGTTCACCACTCTATTGGATCATACTTGTAGAATATCAAGACCAAATTATACCTTATAAAAAGGGTACCTAAATACATTCATTGGAAAGATTAGTTTACCTTCTGTCAAAAGTTTAGTGGTATTTGTTGAAAATGCAACAATAAAATCCTAATTTAATTTTGTCCTTGAATTAAATTGGGAATAAAATTGTATTTCCACATGTCATGACAACTTGTATTATTTAAGTAAGTTTTTTGCATAAATCATCTAATATATTAGATCAAGAAAATGTTACATACGGTTACAAAAAGGAGTCTGCCATTTTCAGAGGGAAAAGAGAAAATGCAGGCCTGCCAAAATAGAAGACCACTTTTCTAGGAAACGTACTGCGTAATGACTAACACAAACTTGACCCGAGTAAAAAATAAACCAGAACAGATAATGGCCAACCACACAGGGCTACCAGATAGTAAGAGAGAAACTGCTATCATAGAGGTCACTTAAAGGCCCTCCAAATCTTACATTTATCATATAGAAAATAACAAAAACAAAGGATAAACAGGACCCAACAGCCATAGACTACCCACTAGTTATCCTACTGGTCGATTTTGGCGTCTCCTGAAGAACCATCAACACTCAGAGCAACTCCATCATCTCCCTTAGGACCACTGCGAGGTTTGTGGCATTTGATGATGGTTGTTTTGGAATCATCTTCAAGGATGTCAACAGAGACGTTTAGCGCATGGCGAATGGATATATTGAAGAGCTGAATAAACCCTCCCAGGCTCTGAGTAAGCAATTTAAGTTCCTTGGTGAGTGAGTTGATGGTAATCTCCATCTTGTCCATCTGTGCCAAATTCTTGGCAGAGGCGAGCGAGTTCGCCTAGTAGGCATCCTTGAGAGCTGCCCCTTGCATGCTTATGGCTTTTTTAAGCATAGTTTTCATCTGCCAAGCCTCACTCTACGTTCTCAGGAATTGGGTAGCTCTAGTTGTTGGGGTGCCTAGGTCGAAGATCCAATCGACCTCCTCGCTGATGGCTTTACTATCCATCCCTTCACTAGCTTTGTTCACCTCAATTTGGAGCTCTTCAATAATTTATTTTCTTTATTTGGAGACTGAAGCCTCGTAATTCTCCCGAGCTCTCTTTAACTCTCTGGTAGCTCTAGAGCTATGAATGTTGCACTCGTCCATAGCACAATTGTAGGTGCAAAATATTGGAATGTGAATTCCTAAACACGAAGCAGTAAACACAGGGCTGAGCTCTGAGGCATATCGTAAGCTGGTGAGATCTTTCCTGGTTGGCTTTGTATTAATAGTGAGAGATGCGGTGTGAGGGGCCACGATTTTAATTGAAACTTCTATCTTTTCCATGTTTTTGACAGCCTCGATCCCTAGAAGGTGACTAATGACATTCTTATGATTACGGTTGAGTGCGCTCAAATTGCCATGCTGGTCACTGAAGGAAAGAGGCCACGCGTATCCCAGTTCGTGTAAGGTATGTTGATCTCTATCCTTGTGGTAGATCTTCCATATTTGTCGATGTGAGCCATAGGACATCCACCAACGGTGCCACCACTAGGCATTAAGGATTAGGGAATAATCATTAAGAGAAAATGACAAAATTTGATTGATGTTAGGTACCATGTAAGCCATCCTCCTCTCTTGACACACTTGTGAGGTCTTGCCTTGAGATTTTAAAGCATTTTTTCGAATATTACCACATGGGATGCTCTGCCAACACGTGTCAATGTCATCAGTAGGGTGATCAACCGCGTGGTTTGCAAGGCTATCTGCCATTACATTCGCATTGTGCCTGATTTCCTACAGAAAGACTCCATTGAGAGTGGTGAGATGTTTGGCGATGAGCACAGTGACCATGGCTAAGTGCCAATGCTTAGTAACCTTCTTAGAACACAAACCATTTTGCATTTTCCTCGCAACATTAATGGCTAAGAGCAAGTTTCTTTCCACTATTGCTGCCCCACTCCCCAGGTGGATTAGGATTTGCAAACCCTACTCTAGAGCTGCAAATTCTGCCTCGTTGTTAGTGGCTTCCCCCATATAATTGTTGTATATATGAAGAATTTCCCCTTTATCATTGCGTATGACACCTCTAAGGCCTGTCGGGCTAAGATTTCCCCAAGAGGCTCCATCAAAGTTTAATTTCTAGAACCCCGGGATAGGAGGTTGCCAGGACAGTAGAGAAGGAGCGTTCTAAGGTCTCTACATCGAAGAATTGAGGTCAGTTGTAGCATTCAAAGCAAATATCTTTAGAATTCGCTTAGTGGGAAGCCCATTTGCCTGTTCTGCTTTACTATTGATAAGGGCAGTTTCTCGCATATTTTTCCTGATGTTTGTTTTGATGGTGTCTAGCTGCCTAGATTGCCTCTAAAAAATTCTTCTATTCCTTTCTTTCAATGTCGACCAGACTATAAAACTAGGGCTTAGCCTCCATAGGATGTTTACAGTGTTTCAGCTAGAATATTTGGTTCGCCAGTTGGCTATGCTGTCTTATATGGAATCTCTATTCGTGTTTGTTTCACTAAAGATCTCCTCCATCCAAATCCATATTTTTCTAGTCCATTCGCAATTGTTGAGGAGATGGTTCATCAAATCCTCTTCTTTTTCACAAAGGGGACATTGGGAAGGACCAATGAAGCCTTTTTTGCACAGGTTCTCCCAAGTGAGGATCTTCCGATGCAATAGGAGCCATAAGAATGTCTTTATCTTCAGCCAGATGGTGGTTGTCCAAACATTATTGTGCCAAATCACTTTCTCTTCTAGATCCCTATTTTCTAAGTAAATTCTGGCTTCCTTTAGGTTGAAGGTGCCTCCATCAAGTTTTCCCCACCTTGGTTGATCTTCATCCTAAGAGTAACATATCTTCCTGTTATCTATATAAGAGTGCAAGGGTGAGAGAAGGTTTCCCATCCCATCTGCCAGTGGGGTGGAATTAGGGTGCCAATGTCTCCAATGGTGGTTTGTGATACTGTCAGTCCAGTATTGGTTCACCCTGAAATTTCCTTGTTCCTATACTATGCTACAGGGGGAGATAATCAGGACTCTCAAGCTTGGGAAGTTGTTGCCAAGCATCTTCCCAGAAGAGAGCTGTGTTTCCATTGCAGATTTCCCAAAATAAATGATTTTGTATAACGTTCCAATTGGCCCATTCCATGTTCCAAACAAGGGATCTAGATGGAGGATCAGTCATTCTAATGAGATCCTGAGGGCGCCAGTTTTCATCATACTTGGCTTTCCATAGCCTGGCCCAGGGTGTTTGTGGTTCCTTGACCCATCTCCACTAGAGCTTGGGCCCACGGGCTTTTTTTATTTTATCCGGGTCTTGAAGCCCCAACCCACCCAGGATCTTGGGTTTACAAATTTTTCCCATGCTACTAGAGCCCATTTCAGTTTGTCAGTTTTTCCGGACCATAGGAAGGTTCTCTGAATGTTTATGATTTTTTGGAGAACACCTTTGGGATCCATAAGGATGGAGAGCATATACTGAGGAATAGCTTGTAGGACAACCTTAGTCAGGGCAACCCAGCTAGAAATGTTAAGGGCCCTATTAGTCCAGTGATTACTCCATTCATATAAGTTGGATAGAATTTTCTCCCAGTGGAGCTTTTTCCAAGGTTTATGAGTGAGAGGGATTCCGAGATACTTATAGGGAAGGCTTTGCCTTTTGAACCCAAGAATAGTGGTAAGATTTTTCTATATTTCTATGTGAGTATTGAAAAATAAAATGGAGGACTTATCCAAATTAAGGTCCATACCTGTCGCTTGGCTGAAGAGATTAAGGATAGCTTTGAAGCCTTGGGCTTCTCAAACCATTGGAGTTCCATGAAGCATGGTATCATCCGCGAATTGTTGATGAGTGGTGGCTAGGCAAGGTGGCAAGGGTTGAAGGCCCTTTATATTGTTCCTATCCTTTGCAGTTTTAATGATGCGACTTAGGCCTTCCATCAATATGACAAAAAGAAAAGGGGAAATGGGATCCCCTTGGCGAATGCCTCTAGAGGGGGCAAAGGGGAAGGTGGGAGCTCCATTGACCAGGATAGATAAATTGGGGGATTTGACTAAGCCTAGGATCCAGTTGATCCAGTGTTGTGCAAACCCGAAAGCTTCCAGAATGGCTTCGAGATACTTCCAACTAACCTTATCATAAGATTTCGAGAGATCCAACTGAATTATCATGCCTTCTTTTTTTTGGGATTGCGGAGTGTGGACCATTTCATGTGCTAACAAGACACTATCCATGATCTATATACCTTCCACATATCCAGATTGCTCCACAGAGATTATCAAAGGGAGAATTGGCTTTAGTATGTTGGCCATTACTTTGGAGATAACTTTATAAATAACATTGCATAGAGTAATTGGTTGAAGTTTCGAAGGGGTGCAATCTACCTCCTCTTTGGGAATAAGGGCGATGATGATGGAATTGAGGGATTTGACGATGGAGGAAGATTTTGAGAATCTTCCACCATCTCCCACACTTCCAGCTGCACGATTTCCCAGCAAGCTTTAAAAAATCAATGGTGAAGCCATCCGGCGTTGGTGCCTTTCCATTAGGCATCTCTTTCACTGCTTCTTCCACCTCCTCCATGGTGACATGGTGGTCTAAGGATTTCTTTTGATCCTTAGTGATTAACGTTGGGATGGAAGTCATGACTTCCCTGATAGCCTCTTCCCTATCAATGTCTGGTTCAGTTGCTATATGGCTAAAGTGATCAGTGAGGATGGAGAAAATATCCTGATGAGAGTGGAGGGGAGTACCTTTCTCATCCTTCAACCGGGTGATTTTGTTGGTGCACCTATAATCTATAGCTGAACGATGGAAGAAATTGGTGTTTTTCCCCTTCTTTGAGCCACTGTATGCGATACTTTTGTCTCCATAATATTTCCTCCTACTGGCATCTTTCATTCCATTTCTGCATGAGGACTCGTTCAGTGCTAATAGAATCCTAGGTGATGTCCCCTTTGAGAAATTCTGTATGGATTTGTGCCATCTATTCCTCCAAGGCCTGTTTGTCTTTAAAGATATTCCCGAAGACCTCTTGGTTCCACGATCGAAGCTGGGCTTCGAGGTGCTTTAATCTGGCTTGGAACCGGTACATTTTGGTGCCTCTGGTGTCCAACGGCTCATTCCACCAATTTTTGATTTTAGAAGTGAAATTTGGATGGCCCAACCAAAATTTCTCAAACCTAAAATGTCTGTTTTTTGAAGTGCCAAGGATGGTTGTGTCCAAGGTGATGGGCCAATGATCAAAGACTCCATAAGGAATAATGTCCAATTCCAAAGTGACCCCCTCAAGGAGGATGTCCTCTGCTATAAGAAAATAGTCAAGCCTAGAGGCTAGCTGCCTTTCTCCTCCTCTTTTGTTATTCCAGGTGTATATCCCATTTTTGGGGAGGATGTCAACAAGATTTGCTATTTTGATGAAGCAATTGAATGCCTCTTCATCTCGGTTTAGAGTTCTTACCCCCCCTTTCTTTTTTGCCAGCAAGGTAATCATGTTGAAATCCCTTCCATAGATGGATTTAGCAATGGAGTGTCTGTGTTGCATCTTGGAGAGGTGATCTAGCATCAACAGTTTATCCTCTAGTCCTTGGGGGCTGTAGATATTAGTGCACAGGTATGTATTTGATTCCCTTATGATTTAGATTTCCAGGAAGATGTATAATATGGAAGCCCATACATTTATAAGATGGAGGGAGTGGGTATTCCAGAGGGTGGCCAGGCCTCCCTCCATTCCATTCCCTTCCACTTCCATGTATTCCATTCCTTTTCCTAAATTTCTACTTATTCCTTTCATTTTCTAGTTGGAGCACTTGGTTTCTAGTAAAAAAAATCATGTCAGGGTTTTCATTTTTGCCTTTCTGCCTCAAAAGTCTTCATTTTCTTTGGCTCTTTAGCCCTCTAGCATTCCATGAAAGAGTCTTCATAATTAACAAGGTTTAAGAGGAGAACGAGAAAGCCTCAAGGGCCTTCATCTTGCCTGAGTTGAGGAGCATCTGACCTAGCTCTTGGAGTGCTTTGTTGTTTGTTCGTTAGCCTCTCTTTTTCCTGTGTGTGGCATTATGGTTTATTTGGTGTAAACCTTGGGCCTTGACTTCGAAATCCTTTGTGGCACTGAAGCCTCTTTTCTGCCCTTTTAGTTTTGCATATTTCCTTATTAGGAAGAGAAAATTGACTCTCTCTACTTCCTCCTCTGGGATATGTTTCATTCCTTTCTGCTTCCATTGCTCTACCATGGTATTGAGATCCATGCCTTCCCTGTCTAGTATGTCATTGAGTTCCATATCCTCTATTCCTATTTCACTGGTGTTCATGTCTGCATCTCCTTCTAAGTCTTTTGTCAACTTAGGACCTTGTAGGATCTCATTCATCAGATCTAGCTTAGGAGCTTGGGCTTCTAGTGAAGGAACATTCTAGATTTCCTGTGTTAGGTCTGGTACTTGGGGAGTTTCGACTGAAACTATTCCAGACCTAAGAACTTCAAAGGAATTGATAGTTCCTTTGATGGAGGTGCCTATTTTAGGTTGGTTTTTCCGATTGGCTCGTTGTCTCCCATTTGGACGGGAGAAACCTTCCTGATCCTTGCTTGTGTTTTCCTTGCCTTTCTCAGTTGGCTTATTCATTGGGAATTCTCTAAATAGGTGCCCATGTTCGTGGCACTTTCAAAAACAAAAGGGTATTTTTCATAATCTATGGCCTGAAAGAAGACTTCATCTCTAAATTCTAGCCATAGACCTACATTTACTGCACTTGAAACTTCCATTTCAACACATATTCTTGCACAAGAGGTGTACCTTTTTTGTAGGGTGGCCTCTAAGGCTTGGATGAAAGTTCCCAGTTTGTTGCCTATTTGTTCCAGTGTTGTAGGTCTCAAGTAATCAATGGGAAGAGAGAATATACGAATCCAAACAGGTACATGCGTGAATTTTTCTTGTTCTGGTGCAAAGTTTGATTTCCAGGGTCTCATACAGAGGCCTGCTGAGGCATAGATATACAGTCCTCCATCAAAAATGTGATCCGTGACTTCCAGGTTCATAAAGAAAATAGTGAAGAACCCTTTGGCCCCCAGGTGTAACCTGACATCTCCCTTAGGCTTCCATTGTTGCTTGATCCAAAAGCAAAGGGCTTTTTCCGTGGGCCAAAATCCCATGAACTTGTAGATCACTGCATGTATTGAAATATGGTCTCTGTAAGCTTGCATTTCGGAGTCGGTGATAACAACCCTAAGGATTTCTGTTGTTTTGGGCTTGCGATACCCTAGGTCCTCCTGTTTTTTTGTCGCTGTGGTAGATCCCTCCAAATCTGTGTTGTACTGGGGCAGGGACTTGGTTTCCATAGTTTTTTTTGTTTCTTCCTTCTGCTTCTTGTGGTTCCTGCTCGGGACTGCAGTTCCTATTGTATTTACCATCCAAAATCTTGTTCCCATTTGTCCCATTTTTATTTTGGGTTTCCTTGGTTTTCCCACCAACCTTTTTCTTCTTTCTTAGCTCATCTTTTCTTGCTTTTTCAGATCCAAAGATGTGCACCCCTTCTAGTGAGGCCTTTCCTTTATCCATCATTGATTTCCTGTATGAAGGGGCCCCATTGGTCACCGCTCACCTCATATGTTGGGTCGGGGCCAGCCCATGCCTCTGAAGCTCTGCAAACAAGGCACTACCCTCCCCCAAAGTTTGTGACAGTAATCAGATTGCAGACCAAAACCTAATCCCAAATCCACTGATCCTATATTAATTAACTAAGTTTTGACATAGTTTGCTCAATTAAATTGAGTTGAGGGTCTATCTAGAGCCATGTAGAGTGCTCCTAGATTTAGGAGCACTGGGTGAGTTTATTTTGAGTTGTAATTAATTAATTCATTCTAACTGAGTTAAAGTTAGTTAAACTAGTTCCAACTATTGGACGAACTAGTGGGAGGTCTAATACGTGGTGGTGCCTGCACTCCAAGTGGGGTGATTCATGTTAGCTTCCTATACCAATAGGTTTCATTTTTCATGATTCACTAGAGAAGTCCCAAATTTTTTCATTCTTTTCATGCTGCAAAGGTTCCATATTTTGTAGAATTTCACTGTGTATAGGTGGTTGACTCTTGCCACAATTGATGAATAGCCAGATAGTCTAATCCTGGCTAGATCATGTTTGAATTTTACTTGTCTTAGAATAGAGAATAAATGTCTGTACAAACAGCTCAAGCTTGGTGGACAAGTAATTAGGTAGAGAAGTAAAGGGTCTAAACAGCTTAATCTGAGCCCTGGAAGAAATAAGGGTAGACTTAGATAGGAGGGCAGCTAAAAGAAAAGAGAAGAATCAGGCTTGCTAGTTCAAATGCACCCAATGAGAAAGAAGAGAAAATGTTAGGTATACTAGGTTGGATAAGCAGTTTTGATGGTATAGAAGTAGGTGTATGAGCAATTTGCTCCTTTGGAACAAGTTTTCATCTCATAAAAATAATAAGGTACCATGGCAAGGTGGCTACAAAACAAATGGAGCATGACTAATTCCCCTCCCCATTTTCCCAAGAAACACTTACTAACATTCTCCCCAAGGACAATGAGATTTGCTCATTGCCTTTAGTCCACTTCATCTCATAGAAAAAATAAGTGAAAAGGTGTTTTCACCTAGGCAAAACAAGCCACATTTCTTGTGTAAAAAGTCTTTATTCCATTTTACCAAGTTTCCTAAACTTTATAACTTGGCATCCTTTCATTCACACCATGCCTAAGTTTCACTCTATAACAGTAGCCTAACCCATACAAACCCATCCCACATAGTCATATTAACTCACTAACCCTATTATATAGCTCCTACATATATTCCCCTCCCTTACTATGTATAAATACACGAAATCCCTAAAAAATCTAATACCCCGACCCTTGGCTAACTGTTATCACTCAGGTTGTCCCTAGGCTCCTATTAGGGATACGGCCGAGGTAACCACAAACCAATCTTCTGATTGCAGGTTCTAGCCCACCTACAATCCGAGAGGGCTCTCTCCTTTAGATTCAACCTTAGTTGATGATTTTAGGCTAGCTTTCTGACTTCAAGGGAATGTTGACTGTGATTGGAAGGAAGGTAGGATTCTCGAGTAAAGAGGCACAGTAAGGTGTTATAAGTTCTGAACCATTGGGCATGGAGTCATAGATTGAGGCATGCGAGCGTTTTCTTGGTCACAAGGGGATACAGAGTGAGATAGCCACGCAGGATGCAATACTCAGTCTGCTGAAAGTACGGAATGAATATCAGGGATGAAAGGCAAAAGAGAATCATTTCATCATGCTGACAAAGGGGAGAAATGGATGAGTGGGATCCCGGAGCAGTTAAGAATTCCAAAGACATGCACTCATCTACGAAAGAAACAGGGTAAACTAGAGAATTTAAGAATTTTAGCTCATAACTGTTTCAGCAGAAAACATCGAAAAGTGCAGGAATTGAACTTAAGGTGTAAGAAAACAAATCTTAAGCTATTCTTTTTTCCTGCAGCTTAGAAAGGCGGAAAGATGATAAAAACATAAAATAAACAGGGAGGAAGAACACTTATTAGATCATGCAGAGACACAGGAATTCCGTGATCATTCCTTGGCCAAGAGAAAACAACAAGTTGTTTCGCAATCCATGCTTTCAGCAATCCTTGATTATGTAAATATGACAGTTACAATGGGAGTCTTTACTCAGAGAAATTGCTGGAAAGGAAACTGACCAATAACTACTACTACAAACCAACCAACCCTTCATAATATCGCTTCGGGTGGTATTTATAGACAAAATATCAGGAAGACATCATTACATTTGACCTTGACAGGTCGGCTTAGAACTCTTCGACAATCTAAATGCTGCTGAAATTAAATACAAGTAAATCTTTTTTTGACTGCGCTGGGGGCAGCTGAATCGGAACGGGTGACGAGGTGGACCTTGGGGACCAGATGCGGTGCTGCTGAAGTGAATGAGCTGTGGGGCTGCAGTTCGGCTTTGGTGCGAATTGAATGTGCAATTATTACAATTTGAGAGCTTCGTGACTTTGCTCTCCTTTTGTGAATCTGCTGGAAGATATTCAATTTTCTCTTGCTTTGGGCCACCGCTCAAGATATTCTCTGATACACTTTGCTGCTACATTGATGGTTTCCGCCATCGACTGATACTCTTTGACATGCTTGATATCTGCTGATTTGATCTGATACACTTTAAACTCTGTGATTGATCTGCTGCTGTCTTCAAACCGGATCCTTTGGGACGCTTGGGCGATTTTCGGGCTCTTTCGGCGCGCAGTGGGCTCGGCTACCAGAAGATTCCCTGGAGATTCCTCGAAATGGCCTATTTCCCATAGCAATGTGCACGCTATTCGCGCATCGGAAACTGCCTCTGTTTCTTCATCTGGAGCTCCGAAGTGCGACTTTTCTTCCTGCGTGAAGATTTTTCGGCTTTTCTGGCTGCTGATGTAAGCATGGCGTCGACTGTACGCTGGATGACATCATCTGTGGGTCCCTGGTACAGCGCGACATGGTGAGGTACTGGATAAACTGAGGTGAAGAGACTCCGATGCGATATCGCGATATCACGTCGGCGAGAAAGAGGGGGATCATTAGGTTGGGCATTTGGCGCTTGCGACTGCCGATATGCTATATCGTGATATTGCATCGGCGGAGAGGAAAGGTGGATGGGTTGGACACTCGGCGTTTGTGATCGTCGTTCGCCGATATCGCAATATCGCATCGGCGGGGGATGGATGGGTTATGCTTGGTATGAATGCGAGAGTGCGAGGTTGCGACGCGAAAACGGTTTTGAGGGGAAAGGTAATTAAGTGAGTGTGAAGGTCATATAAGGTTTTCGGAAGGGGTACGACTACCTTGGGGGGAACTTTATACTTTGGAAGGAGTCCATCGTATTTTGGGAAGTGGCTTGGAGGGCGGGCTCTTGCTTAGTTTCTGATAAACTGAGCAATTCCCGGGAACTGATATGGTTATTTTTCAACCAGGGGAGGGATATTACATAAGGGATTTTTAGTTAATACTAATATGGGGACAGGAAACATAGGGAGCTAGATAATAATGTTAGTGGTTAATATGGAGATGATAAGAAAGCGCTAAGTTCGGAAGACTTAGGCTGTTACAGGGGGTAGGACCATACTTCGGGAGAACATATGGAACAACTTTGAGTAAAGAAGATCTTTACTTAAGCGGAGTGATGAAGATGATGAACTTAAGAGGTGTCAAGCAGATCTTGACCTCTTTTGGGATGTTAGTTAATGATTGGGGAAAACAGAGAAGGGAAGTTAGTTATACCTCTTTTGATCCTTTCTTCTTACAAATCTTTGCTGGTTATGTTCTGCATGATATGATGCCTGCAAACTTGGAACTTGTCAGCAATTCAACAGCCTCAGAACTACCTACCCAGCCTAATTTCCTAGCATTTTTTGTTCTTTTTCTTGGGGTGCACTTAGACTTGCAAACCCATCATACATTTTGTTTTGATACTTTCCTATCTACATACTACCCTTATTTCTTCCAGAGCCCAGATTAAACAGTTGGACTCTTCTATTTCTCTACCTATCTAAGAGTCTGCGAAGATTAAACTGTTTGGACAGACTTACAATCTCTATATTCTAAAACAAGAAATTTAAACCTAGGGAGACCAAGATTAAACTGTTTGGACCTCCCTTTAAGTAACAATAGTGATACCAGGAAAACTTTACAAAATTTGAAGGCAATTGAATGAACTTGAAGTAGCCTTCTTCATATGGAGACTGTTTGAGCAAATATGGAGCATTGCTGCAAGAAAAGTACAACATATTTGGCCGGTGAAATGCCAATCATGAAATATGAATACCTGCTGCAGCAGGAGCTAACAGTGGCTCCACTCGGGGATGGCTTCTCCTTGCGAGAAGTCAAGAACAGCAGGCCAGAACGCCTTGTTTTCTAATTTTTGGCTGTCCTCTGCAAAATTTATTTTCTCCGGCCGCTTTATTTCTTCTACCTACCTACCCTAACTAGCAATTGATTTGCCGTTAGGTAAAATCAAATAACCAGTGTAGCCATTTAAGCAACTGTGAAACGAGATAATCTTGCTGACTGATCATTTCTGCCCGCGAAAGCAATGTCCGGGCGCGTGCTTTTACAACCAAAATTGTGGCCTCCATCACTTGCCGCTGAAGCTTACGGTCTTCACTGAGAAAACGTGTTAGCAAAATTTTGTTAAGCCAAAGTTCCATTTAATCTGCGATTGGATCAATGAACTTACCCTATGAGAGAACTTCCTCTGCTCCGTTCGAATCTTCAGTAGAATCATGCAGAGTCTGTGAATCAACAGGTGGCGGCATATTCTCCTGAGTTGAGGACGGGAGACTTCAGCACGATTTGGGACCTTCAGGGTCGAGGGGAGCAGCTGCATCTTCGGTAATGAGCCTAGCAGATGATCCTTCTGTCTTTCCCTTGGATCCCAGATCACACAGAATCCTCAGGTCCTCAGGCAATAGTGTTCCCTCCTGAATATGGGCATGGAAGCCTAGGTATGATTCCGGGTTCTTTAGGCTGGAAGGATCAGTTACATCGTCGGTAATGACCCTAGCCGTTGATCCTTATGTCTTTCCCTTGGAACCCAGATCATACTCAAACTGTAATTCAGGAGACAACACTATTTCACGCTGAACTGGAGGAGGAAGATTTTGGAAAAACTCTTGAGGGTTGCGGAAATCATAAGACTGAATTTGAGCTCCCAGGAGTTCAATTTCGGTCTCATATTTTTCCACAACAAACTCAAGGAACAATTTTTTTCGGCTGCTAGGTATTTTTGACAATACCTTTCTGAAAAATTTGTCATCGAGCTCAAACTATGATAAACTTTGTCTGCATTTTTCTAAAGCTTCTTCTATCGGAAGTTCTTCCCAAGATTCGATCATTCTCTCTTGTTGATAATACATGGGGGACTTGGCTGTAACATTTGGTTCGTTCCGCAGTGGAGCCTTTGATTGAAATTGAAGTGGAGTCGCCAGGTGGATGTCTGGACTCTGAAGTGCCTGATCTCTGTCCACCATCAAAGATCAGAACTAAACATGACAAGCCTTCAAAAATAGGAGCACTTCCTCCATTGGGATTTAAAGATGAATCGAACGCTTGAATCCCCAATGGTGCGCGTAGATATAGGTCGACCGAGGCTTTTACAAGTTGGTTTCTTCCACTGTAGAGCTGCAGAGAGGTTGCATTGATTTATCTGAGGAGGTCCCCAGTGGAGTTGCCATTATGTTATCACTCAGGTTGTCTCTAGGCTCCTATTAGGGATACGGCCGAGGTAACCACAAACCAATCTTCTGATTGCAGGTTCTAGGCCACTTGCAATCGGAGAGGGCTCTCTCCTCTAGATTCAACCTTAGTTGATCTAGATTCAACCTTAGTTGATGATTTTAGGCTAGCTTTCTGACTTCAAGGGAATGTTGACTGTGATTGGAAGGAAGGTAGGATCCTTGAGTAAAGAGGCACAGTAAGGTGTTATAAGTTTCGAACCATTGGGCATGGAGTCACAGATTGAGGCATGCGAGTGTTTTCTTGGTCACAAGGGGATACGGAGCAAGATAGCCACACAGGATACAATATTCGGGTTGCTGAAAGTACGGAATGGTCATCAGGGATGAAAGGCAAAAGAGAATCATTTCATCATGCTGACAAAGAGGAGAAGTGGATGAGTGGGATCCCGGAGTGGTTAAGAATTCCAAAGACATGTACTCATATGTGAAAGAAACAGGGTAAACCAGATCATTTAAGAATACAAGCTCATAACCATTTCTGAAGAAAACATCGAAAAGTGCAGAAATTTAACTTAAGGTGTAATGAAACAAATCTTAAGCTATTCTTTTTTCCTGCAACTTAGAAAGGCGGAAAGATGATAAAAACATAAAATAGACAGGGAGGAAAAACACTTATTGGATCATGCAGAGACACAGGAATTCCGTGATCATTCCTTGGCCAAGAGAAAACAGCAAGTTGTTTCGCAATCCATGCTTTCAGCAATCTTTGATTATGAAAATATGACAGTTACAGTGCGAGTCTTTACTCAGAGAAATTGCTGGAAAGGAAACTGACCAACAACTACTACTACCAACCAACCAACCCTTCACAATATCGCTTCGGGTGGTATTTATAGACAAAATATCAGGAAGACATCATTACATTTGACCTTGACAGGTCGGCTTAGAACTCTTCGACAATCTAAATGCTGCTGAAATTAAATGCAAGTAAATCCTTTTTTGACTGCGCTGGGGGCAACTGAATCGGAACAGGTGATGAGGTGGCCGTTGGGGACCAGATGTGGTGCTGCTGAAGTGAATGAGCTGTGGGGCTGCAGTTTGGCTTTGGTGCAAATTGAATGTGCAGTTATTACAATTTGAGAGCTTCGTGACTTTGCTCTCCTTTTGTGAATCTGCTGGAAGATATTCAATTTTCTCTTGCTTTGGGCCGCCGCTCAAGATATTCTCTGATACACTTTTCCGCTACATTGATGGTTTCCGCCGTCGACTGATACTCTTTGACATGCTTGATATCTGTTGATTTGATCTGATACACTTTAAACTCTGTGATTGATCTATTGTTGTCTTCAAACTGGATCCTTTGGCACGCTTCGACGATTTTCGGGCTCTTTCGGCGCGTAGTGGGCTCGGCTACCAGAAGATTCCCTGGAGATTCCTCGAAATGGCCTATTTCCCATAGCGATGCGCGAATAGCGCTTCGCGTTATTTGCGCATCGGAAACTGCCTCTGTTTCTTGATCTGGAGCTCCGAAGTGCGACTTTTCTTCCTGCGCGAAGCTTTTTCAGCTTTTATGGCTGCTGACATAAGCATGGTGTCGGCTGTACGGTGGATGACGTCATCTGTGGGTCCCTGGTACAGCGCGACGTGGTGAGGTACTGGATAAACTGAGGTGAAGAGACTCCGATGCGATATCGCGTCGGCGAGAAAGAGGGGGATCATTAGGTTGGGCATTTGGCGCTTGCGACTGCCGATAGGCAATATCGCGATATCGCATCGGCGGAGAGGAAAGGTGGACGGGTTGGAAACTCGGCGTTTGTGATCGCCGTTCGCCGATATCGCAATATCGCATCGGCGGGGGACAGATGGGTTATGCTTGGTATGAATGCGAGAGTGCAAGGTTGCGACGCGAAAACGGCTTTGAGGGGAAAGGTAACTAAGTGAGTGTGAAGGTTATATAAGGTTTTCGGAATGGGTCTGACTACCTTGGGGGGAACTTTATACTTTGGAAGGAGTCCATCGTATTTTGGGAAGTGGCTTGGAGGGCGGGCTCTTGCTTAGTTTCTCATAAACTGAGCAATTCCCGGGAACTGATATGGTTATTTTTCAACCAGGGGAGGGATATTACATAAGGGATTTTTAGTTGATATTAATACGGGGACAGGAAACATAGGGAGCTAGATAATAATGTTAGTGGTTAATATGGAGATGATAAGAAAGTGCTAAGTTCGGGAGACTTAGGCTATTACAGGGGGTAGGACCATACTTCGAGAGAAGATATGGAACAACTTTGAGTAAAGTAGATCTTTACTTAAGCGGAATGATGAAGATGATGAACTTAAGAGGTGTCAAGCAGATCTTGACCTCTTTTGGGATGTTAGTTAATGATTGGGGAAAACAGAGAAGGGAAGTTAGTTATACCTCTTTTGAGCCTTTCTTCTTAAAAATCTTTGCTGATTATGTTCTGCATGATATGATTCCTGCAAACTTGGAACTTGTCAGCAATTCAACAACCTCAGAACTACCTACCCAACCAACTTTCCTAGCATTTTTTCTTCTTTTGCTTGGGGTGCACTTAGACTTACAAACCCATCATACATTTTGTTTTGATACTTTCCTATCTACATACTACCCTTATTTCTTCCAGAGCCCAGATTAAACAGTTGGACTCTTCTATTTCTCTACCTATCTAAGAGTCTGCGAAGATTAAACTGTTTGGACAGACTTACAATCTCTATATTCTAAAACAAGAAATTTAAACCTAGGGAGACCAAGATTAAACTGTTTGGACCTCCCTTTAAGTAACAGTAGCAATACCAGGAAAACTTTACAAAATTTGAAGGCAATTGAATGAACTTGAAGTAGCCTTCTTCATATGGAGACTGTTTGAGCAAATATGGAGCATTGCTGCAAGCAAAGTACAACATATTTGGCCTGTGAAATTCCAATCATGAAATATGAATACCTGCTGCAGCAGGAGCTAACACTAACTATAGGTATATTTTAAACTTTTTTAGGGAGTTATTGGTCCGCCTGGGGCCAATAACAACCCTCCACGTGCCCATCAGGACTTGTTTAGCCTCTGGCTAAATAAATAGCCAAAACTGGCATATTAAACCTACAAAACCCACTTAACCCAAAGTCCGAAATACATCGCAAAAACATTACAAAACGCAAAAAATTAAAGCAGGCCCCCAGCTGTTAACCTGCTGCCACCTTCATTACCTTCCAGTGGTCTGATCAGCGCTGACAGATCCGACGATGGTCGGCGATATCGCAAGCCCTAACATGTTGAACTATAGAGTCCGGGGGATGGGCCGTATTTCCGCCGTACTAAGGATGCGTGTCAAGCGCCTGATGTGTTCAGAGCCTCCTCCCCCAAAACTAACTCCTCCCAAAAGCGGTGCGGGGGATACCACTTAGCACCCCACCGCCTCCCTACTGACGTCATGCCCACGTCATCTGATGGCGTCACCCCCATTGTCGCCTGCCTATCTATTGACATCACTTGACACATCACCCGCCACGTCACCTGCCATGTCAGCATCCGTACCCCACTACACAACAAAATGACGTCATGCTGACGTCATCAGAAAAATGTGCACCAAACCCAACAAGGTCAAAATTTCGGGTAAAAAGGGGTGAAAACATTGTTTTTACCCATTTATCTTAGTTTTCTCCAAGCGACCTATGCATGCGAATTTACATGAAAAAGAGAATTTTCACCATATAAGTGTGCCACCCAGCAACATTGACTCCACAGCTTGGCCCCTCGGCTCACCTGGTCACTTGCAAATCGACCATTCCGCCAAGAAAATAGGTATTTACAACAATTCTCCAGACCCTGTTTTTATTGGATTTCACTGTAAAATTTCCCACAACAACTATAATTTGAAGAAGAAACACTGTGTTGCTGCCAAAAAGACTCACCATAACTTCTGTCTTGCCAAATTCACCATAAATCTGCACAGTGAGCTAAAATTGAGCTTGTTCGGCCCTGCAAATTCTCCAAGAAACCCCGAAAGCTGCCTTTTGCCCATAATTGTAGCCCATTGTGCCAAAGAAGCCCATAAGTCCTGTTTCTCCAGCCAACTTCAGTCCACAGAGCTAAATTGAAGCCAACAAACCAGTTTCAACGGTGAAAATCCTGGAGAAATCCACAGAGCCATTGTTTGCCTATTTGCTTGCACAGAGCCAAGATTTCTAATTTTAAAGGCAACAGAAATTAGCCATGGAAGGTCTAGTAGCCTTGAACACCACTCCTCTTAATGCACCCCACAAGGAGTTGGAACATTATCCCTTAGTTGATAAAGACTATCTAATCCAAGACCTAGTAGGCTATCAAAACCATCTGCAAGCAGTCTGTGAGCTCAGAAATAGTTACTTAAACCAAAATGATGTCTATTGCATATGGGAATCAAATCTACCCAAATACTATCTCCCCTCTGTGAATGTTTTCCCTAAGATAGTTCACCTCTGCTGTGAGAACTATGAGCCAACAAACAGGGCAGTAAAGAGTCCATATGGGACTACCCTTTTTCATATTACTCCTAACTCTATAAATCAAATGTTGAACTTCAAACCAACCCACCTCCAGTTTCCTCTTACCATGAAATTCTTGCTGGATGAAGGCCCCAAACTCTCCAGCTCAGAGATAACCAGAATTGCCCAAGTGTTTATGAGAGTAGATTGCCAGCCTAAGGAGCCACCTGCTTTCCACTATGCATCTTTCACTGAAGCAGGTAGATTAGTAGTTGATATGATATCTTTTGTTCTGGGGTTCAATACAAGTGAGAATATTGATGAAACCATACTCGTTATGATGTCTATATTTACCCCAGGGCAGCCCCCTGCTGTCAAATACAACTATGCCAAATTTATTGCCAACAAGATACATGGCCAATTGTTGAGGCTAGACAGGGAGGGAATATTTAAATATTCATCCTATATCTATCATCTATTCTTATATTACCAACCAGATATCTTCCAATTCCCCATTAGAAAATTGGACCATAAAGGGGAAAGGAGGTCTACAATTTTTCGGACTCCAATCTTTCATGAGTCCGCAACTCTCCCTACTCTTATTGTGAGTTTATTGATTTATTTGTATACCTAGTCTCTTCTCTCCTGATGAGAACCCCTCCTCCTAGACTAACATGTGATATGCAAAGGATACTGTAGCTCTCCAAAAACTATAAAATAGGTGACTGGTACTTTTACCAGAATCACACTATTATGAGGATATATGGCTATGGGCTATGCCCCTACAAGCTGCCCAGATATGTTCCAATGAGACTGTTTGCCTTGGAATATTTTACGCAATTCATCAATTCAGATCTGAGTTGCTTCCATAGCACAAAGAAAAAGGCCTGATTGAAACTTAGAGACCAATTAGGCCCCTTTGTTATGAACAAGAAAGAGGGATGGAAGGATGCTAATGAAATATTGGATCAAACACTCATATTCAAGAGAAGCTTTTGGTGGGTACCCTATGACCCAAATGGCTTTATCAATGCAAGAAGGGTAAAATATAGACTGGCACCCTATGAACATTACAGCATCCCTGACATAGAAAAGTTTGCCAACCAAGATGAGTGGGTGGAGGGCACATTAGTTGAACAGTTAACTGAGGAAGAGAAAATGGAACAAACCATGAAAAATTTGGAAAAAACTCTTGACTTAGATTCTTTTGGGCAGGTATCATTCAAAATACCACAGCAAACTGAGGAAAGCTCATCAACTACTACAACTTCACAACAAGTTTCCCAAGAAAGGACTACAACAAAAATAGGGATAGCAAATGGCAAGGAGTTAGTAGTTGCAGAGCAAGAAACAATGGAAGAACAACCAACTACCTCAAAAGAACACAGTCAAGGGCAAGCCCCTTCAGTACAAGCACAAGCACCAGAAGTACCAGCACTGCAGACTCCTCTTCCTGAGGAGAGAAGTAAGAAAAGAGACCGAGAAGAGACCACACCTGCAAGTGGGTCAACGGAACAGCAAGAGGCCAAAAGGCAAAGGGTAGATCCTCTACCTGAAGAGGACACTGTGGAAGACATCACTAAAAGCACAAGAGGAGAGAGGGCCATTAGCCAACAGACTTCCGCTAGCTCTCACAGACAAGAAGGGGAGAGGCAGCATGGAATGGAAGTCTCCTCCTCAAGGCCACAAGCCAAGAAATGATCAGATATCAAACAATCATTTATGGAGATTAAGGCTCAAAATGAGTCATTAAGAATTCAGTTGTATGATCAATTTCTTAAGATGACACCCTCCAAACATCATAGACTAATTGTAGCTTATGACATCAAGGAGGATAAAATGATATTAAGTCATTTCAAACCCAAGGTTCAACAACCACAGTCTGCAGCTGACTACATAAGGACCAATCTAGAGGTCCTTGCCAAAGATATACACCCAATGGACCAAATAGAATTGCACAAACAAATGGGTGAAATGGTCTATGCTACATTGGCAAACAAGGCAATGCTGGCCCACCAAAAGAGTCATTGAGTAATACATCTGCTCAATTGGATTTGGAGAAGATCTCTTCTCTAGCCAAAGACAACTGAATAAAGACTCTGGAAGAAATAATTATTGAGTTGGGATATGATCCCAAGGATGCCAAGGGCATCAAAGCATGATCAAGAAGAAGGAGGAAGATATTGCTGCCCTTAGAAAGCAATTGAAGCTGCTTGTTACCATGCATCCACAAACAACAAAACTAGCAGAAGAAAAAGCAAAAGAGGATGTAATGGATTTGTTGATGAGAATGAATCAAAGGCTAATGCAGACAGAGCAAGAGTTGGAGAAAGCATTGCAAGCTAAGCAGGGAGAGTCAACCTCCCAGCCACCTGAAACAGCTCCAACAATTGTCTCTGCTCCCCTCACAGACACAGCAGCAATCCCTCCCACTGAGCCAGCATCAACAACAGGTACAACAACTACAGATGCTACAGCAACAACACCAACAGAGCCTGAGACTAGCATGAGGATGGAAGAAATGATGAAGGCAGTGAAAGAGCTAGAAGCTCAAATGTCAGAGCTCAAAGAGGCAAAAGAAAGACTAGCCAAGCTAGAGGTGAGCAGAGAAGAGCAGAGAGGTGAAGGCCTTGGAGGACAAGGTGAAATCATTGGAAAAGGATCTCACCTTGCATAAACCTCTAGCATAAATTAAAATGATTTTGTGGACCAAGATTGGCCAGTCCATTACTGACCAACGGCTATCAATTCAGACAATCTATGAACAAATTGAATTGATAGAAAGGGCACAAGAGCAAATTCAAAGGGCAGGGCATCATTAGGAAATATGCCTAAGCAGGCCAATAAGCTCATCCATTTTTTGAATACCAATACTAAAGAATAGCTAGCAGTTTTGGATATCTCGGACAGGACAGGCACCATTATGACAGTGAAGAAGGTGCCAACAATGAGAAATTTTGTACATAATTTGGAAAGGAAGTGTCAAGAGATGTAGATGGAGATTAATGCCTTCACAGAGAAATTCACAAACTTGGCAGAAGGGTCTACCCAGTTTACTAACAAGCAATCAAAAATTGTTATCACATCAACAATATGCTCATAGGGTAAACATGTATGTAACAAATTAGATCACTGCATCATCCAACACTTCAGAAGACACAGGACCTCCTTCCGGATAGAGTTTATATGACAAATTCGAAAATTTGTTTTTTATAGAACATGAAATAAATCATCTTTTTGAAGTCAAGCCTAACTTTTATAGGTATACTGAGGCTGATGAAATACTTGTAAAAATACAAAGACATCAGTTGCCTACCAAATAGTGGTGGCAAAGTATGCTGGAAGTTTTACCTAGGTAATTTGGATCTTTCTACCTATGTACACTTGGTCAAATAGCAAGACAGGTGGCAGATATGAAGGAAGGAGCTCAAGCGAGGATCGGGACACATTAAAGATAGATCAAGAGCAAGTGAAAAGATTAGGACAACAACGCAGGAATACAAATTAAAGACACAACTACCAGCCGAATTCTTGGGTTGAAAAGTCTAAAATATCTCATGAGTTAAAGAAGCAAGCACAGCCACAATAACTCCTACCTTTATTTCTGCATTTATTTCTTTGAGATAGTAGGTGAAGGAAGTTATTACTTCATATCTTATCCACGAGATATTTTGTAACTCTCTTTTTGTATAAATACCCCCCCAAGGGATGTATTAAGGGTTGGTGATTCTCCTCTTGGACCGCGTTGTAACTCTAATATTTCTTAATACAAAGGCTATTGAAATGCATTGTCGCTGGACCTTCTGACTGTGGATTTGATGTCCTGAGCTCTGCTACAGAATTCCTGTATCTTTCTTTGGATCAATAAGTTATTCTAAACTGTGTTTTTGTGTTTTCTATGTTTACAAATTTCATATATGTTTCATAATCTTAACAACATGGAAACAAAATAACCCAAGACTTGTTTAAATACACTCTGTGTTCAATTCCCGCTGTTATTTATGTTTTCTTCAGAATTAGGAATAGACAGAAATTCTTAGATGCTTCTGTTTCCACTAATTCTTTCATTTTGAAAATTCCCAGGGAATTCTTCGCTACTCCTTGGAAATATTCATGCACCTTCCCTCTACCACCATGATAAAGGATTCTTGACTGCCCTTTACCCCCTGGCTTACATGCCATCAATTTCTAGATCTCAATATTGTTCCAAAACTGATTATCTTGCTCTGTAGTATTACCCTTTATCACAAAAACACACTCAGAAATCCATCTTAATAGACTCCATTGCCCAATGGAATAAACTCTTTCATACTTGCATCCTACCTCTGTTTGAAATCATCATCCAAACAAATTTAAAACAAACCTCTGCACATCATAACTAGCATAAAAACTTAAAAAGAAAAAAACAAAGTTAAATTATAAAGAGAGAGCCCTCTCTAGATGCAGTTTGGCTAGAAATTGCATCTAAAATATTGGTTAGTAGTTACCTCGGCCGTATTCCCTTTTCTCACAAGTTTTGGCGAACAACCTGAGTGATAACAATTCCTGTAGTCGAGTGTGGTGCTGCTTGAAGTGTAGTGTGGAATTGCCTGAAGTGCAATGTGGTGTTCCCTGAAGTGTAGTTTGGTGTTGCCTATAGTGATCAACTAGTAAACTGAAGATTCACTCATGATTAAATCATGCAAGTGAGATCAGAGAAAGGCCTAGTTGAGATTGGAGTTAAGGGATAGTGTATTATCAGTTGTATATTCATCTAGGTTGTAAAAATGGTGAATATAGATAGAGGAAGGCCTATGAGGACTATGAAATTCATAATTGAGGGATTTCCAAATTAAATAGGGGTTAATTCCTTGAGGATCGACACAAGGAAATAAGGAATTGGGAAAGTAGAAAATTTGTTAAGTATTTGCCAAGGCTTGCCTAGGAAGCAAAGAGATAGATAGAGATAGTGAAGAGGTTACTTGGGCTTGAGAAAATCATTGTAATCTTCTAATATTTTCTGACTACTGTAATATACATATACTTGGGGTTTTTTGTTGTTTCTTTCCCTAGGAAATCATTGTGTTATGTGTTGATTGAATTCTCTCTCTCGTATGCTTTGTGATTTCATGACCAGTTATTTGTTTTCGTTGATGAGTAGAGTCGATTCAAGTCTATTGTTTTAGCATATTACAATTAGCAATTTGAATCTACAAGGAATTCCAATATGGTATCAGAGTTAAAATCACTATAGAAGAGGAGAATAAAAGTTTTTATTTTGCAGGTGAAATTGACTTTTCACTATCATACTTCAAAGCTAGCAAGATGTTCTTCTACAGATTGAGACTCAAATATTCTCTTGAGGGTTGTTCAAATTATATTTCTCTGAAGGACATGATGGAGGTAGTATTGGAAGACAATGAGCTTAAGGAATTCATAGAAAAAGATATTCCTAAGCCTCCAGGAGCTAATGCTCAAGATCTAGCAGAGTAGAGAAAATGTGTGGCAAACGTGAGAAGGATTATCCTAGAAAGAGTTCGATATTATGTTGTCTCATACCTCCACAATAATGATACTCCATATGCGATGTGGAAGGCCTTGATAGAACTTCTTCAAAACAACATTGATCACAAGAAGCAAGAACTAAAGGAAAAGATCAGAAAAATCAAGATGGAGAAGGGCGACACAATACCGAAGTACTTGACCAAGTTCACCTAATGCTGGGATGAGCTTGGAAGTGTCGGTGTTATAGTTGTTGAAGATGATCGGGCGAGCCTAGCACTTCTAGGACTTCCCAAGAGCTGGAAAAACTACCAGGACTAAGTTAATGTCAGGGAGAAGTTATCATCGTGGGAGTGTTTGTGGTCCAACTTGGTGCAGGAAGAGATTCCATGGAACACCAGAGATAGATCCTCATCTAAGCATGGTTATGAGGAGAATTGTGCCTTAGATGGAGAGGCAAATAAAGGGAAGCAGAATTCATCCCATTCCAAATCAAATTCCAGTCAGGGCGGAAAGAAGAAGGGCATGTCAAATATTAAATGTTTTCACTATCATGAGCTTGGACACTATGCCATGAAGTGTCCATGCAAGATTGCCGACAAGAGGCCCTCAAGAGGAGTGGTAGGTGAATCTCTTAATTCATAATTAGATATGGATTTCACCCTCACCGCTTACATGTTGACATCGGTGATGGTTGGTGTGTGGTACGTGGATAATGGAGCCTCATTTCATATGACTGACAACAAATAGTTCTTCGTTCACCTGGAGAAGAAGAACCTGTAGATTCACATCAAAATGGGAGATGATGGGAGGTATATCACGATCGAATTCGGTACTATTACCTTTCATAGGGAGTCTCGTTCTCCTCTCACATTAAAATATGTCATGTATATTTCAGGTTTTGAAGAAGAATTTGGTTTCAGTTGCAATGTTGGAGGACCTTGGCACAATGTGATATTTAGCAACGGAAAGGTGAGGAGATGGATAATGGAGCCTCATTCCGTATGAGTTTCTATTTGTAGTTTGACTTGGTGTATTACACAAAAATATCGTCACCATGACTATTTGCAGTCAGTATGGGTCTATCATCACTTATACTAGCCTCCTAAGCAAGTCTCAGACCTTATATCTTCATGTCAAGCTTTGCAAATGAGCGAAAGACATTGAAAATCAATATTACTCTGGTTCCGCACTTTCTCTCACTTTGGCCTGTGGGTCCGCACCCTTTGTTCATATTACCTGCGTATTTGCATGCTCTGTCTGTAAAGGGGTGGGTGCGTACCCCTGTAAAAGTAAAAAAGGTGCATGTTTATCCTAAAAAACTCGCTTTGGTTTAATTCTAGGTGTTTCTAGAAGGAATTTTGACGTGGATTGTTCACTCCAAGGTGGTTCATGCATCCCAAAAGAGAAGGAGCTAAACCCTTGATATGAGGAGCTACCCCTTTGAAGGAGGGCTTTATCCCTTTGAAAGAGGACCTAGTAACTTACCTCCATTGCACTATAAATTAAGGCATTGGGTCAGTTGCTGGAGAGGTTAGAAGCTAAACATTTTGAGGGTAAATACTGAGGGAATTGGGACTTCCTAGTTAAACTTGAGAGGAGAGATCACATACCTTTTGGTTTCATTGGGAAGTGAGTGAAACTTGTCAAAGTAGAGGAGACTTCTTGTCGAACCCTAGGAGGAGCTTGTACAGCATCAAGG
>APFE031646183.1:415-20216 GCA_000404065.3 Pinus taeda | reverse complement strand
TCAGCAAATGGAGGAACTCAACGCAATGGGGACCATTGCTTCCTAAGGGGGGAGGAATGATCTAGGTGGATGTTGGTGGCCACCCACCTATCCCATTTGGGCCCCCACAATTGTCTCTTTCAGCTTTTTTAGTTTCCTAAATTGTAGCACATTTTACTATTTTTAGTAGTTTTTCGGGTCTTGAACTTCCGGAGCCATTTTCAGGCCCTAAACGACGTTTTTTGGGAAATCTGGGGGCAACATGGATCCATGGACCTAATTTTCCCTTCCCAAAGTGGTAGTTCTCAGACAGATCTTTCTAACGAGCTATCATACGCGTCAAACAGACATCGTATGCCAAAGTTACGACCCCGGGAAATTGATGTACCAATTTACCCAAAACGGGGCCCACAATTTGGCGTTTCATCTTCTAGGGGTAGGTTTTGGAATGTGAAGGGTTTTCCATTGTTTCTCAACAATAAATAGGCCTTCGAGCCTCATTGTAACACAGTTTTCGGAACAGTTCAGAGGCATGTAGCCGCACATCTCTTCTCAGAGATAAGCTACCATCGCCCTAGCTACTTTATTTCCAATTCTAGTTGTAAGCATATTTCGGTATTTTCCATTAATGAAATGAAGCATTATTTCCACTAAATCTTTGTGTATATGGTTATCTCTGTATTTTATTGCGTTCCTGTTTAAATCCGGATCAGAGCACGACAAGCGTGAACCTCATCTCAATTGTTTAACCGCCGACCCAAACCAATCTTAACATCGAAGATATGATTTTCATTTAGGTGATGAAAAAATCCCCCACTGTAGGTGGTTTTGTTGTCTTCAGATGCATTGTTAACAAATCCCCATGGCCTCGATGGATTAGCATCTTAAATGAAAATAGGCCTACCGATTTGGGAGAACCATGCCTTTGAAAAATGTGAAAGAATTGCCAAACCCTCAACTGAATTTTTTTCTAGGTACAAGGGAGAGTCTGAGAAAATCGCCCTATTTCGTGCTATCCAAATACCTCAAAGATCCCATGCACCTTTCTAGCCCTGTCTCCATAGGGTAGTGTGGGTAGGGACATCAGTATGTGTCAGGCGCGTAATGTCATGGTCCCTCATAAAATAAATAAGAGGTTGAGGGAGAAGGCGTTCCTCCATAAATCCGGGCCACAGAGCATAACCAATGTGCAAACTGTTGCCATTACCAACCCTCCATGCTAAGCCAAAAGCCATAAAATTGAAGGAGTGATGGAGAATTGCGTGCGAGATCAAAAATATATTATGTCTCAGCTTGATAAGATAGCACTCATAGTCCTCTAGAGACAATGGAGCAACATATTTTTGAATAATCACCTCTGTCCAGAGACTTTGGGTGAACAGAAATCTACATGCACTTTTTGCAACAGGGAATTTTGAGAATAAGAAAATATTTTTGAGGCACTATCCCCCATGGTGCTTTGGAATAACCAACCTGCTCCAACAAACCTAAGGAAAGACAAAATGTTCCATGGATCCTGCCCACAGAAATTTGAAAAAGAACCTCTCGATTTTCTCCAAGATACCCCTAGAAATGTAAGTTAAGGGCATGCAATAAACTCGTATTGCTTCTAGTACCGTTTTAACTAGTAGTTGTCTTCCTACCCCTAGACAAAAACTGAAAACACCAAACATTTAAACTATTCTCGAACTTAACCAGTAGCCAATGCTAGTTAACTTTAAGATAACTATTTGACTTTAAGTTGAAACTGGTATAATTGAACCCAATATCAAGGTCCAATATTTCATAAGGGAAAATGGATCGAATATATACAATCTCTTGCTCCTGAAAATTTTGTATAGTAATGGAGGACTTCCTGACATTGATCACCATCCCCGTTGCAACAACAAATAATCTCATAATCTCAACCAATATCGTTATATCACAACTCGATCCATTGAAAAAAAAAGGGATGTTATCAACTAAAAGAAGGCATGTGATGGAAAAGGGCTGAGCAACGACCACACCCCGAAATTCCCTTCGATGAGATGCATCTTTGACCATAAGAGTAAGACCCTTGGAAACAACAATAAATAAAATGGGGGATAAATGGTATCCCTAATGGAGATCACGGTGTCCTTGAAAACAATGAGAGGTAGAGCCATTGATCTAGATTGCAAAGGAGACAGAGGTTAATCACCCCATAATACAATTTATGAATTGAATATCAAAGCGCACCTACGTAAGAAGGTGAACGAATAAAGGATGACTGTTTCATATGCTTTAGAAAAATCAATCTTGAAAACCACACCCTTCAATTTCAACAACATTATACTATGTAATCACTCCCTCCCCACTCCAATGGCCTCATGAATTTGACACCCTTCGAAAAGCCCGAATTGTTCTTGAGATATAACCTTCGAGACGATAGGCTTGATCCTTCATGAAATGACCTTTGAGATGACTTTATAAACACAACTTTAGAAAGGGATATGGGCTCGAAATCCTCAAAAGATTCAGCATATTCAACCTTTGGAATGAGGGCAATAAAAGTTGAGTTAAAAGTGGGGATGATCTTCCCATCCTGGCGAGTCTCATTCACAACCATGAGAAGGTCAAACACAATAAAATCAAAGAAAGAAGTAAATAATTAGCATCCCAACCATCCGAACCTGAACTCTTGCCTTTCTGAAAGCTAGAAAGGATCACTTTAAGCTCAACTTCTGATACATCCCCCATCAGGTCCTGGTTTTCAGCAACATCCACAAAGCTCGGAAAGAATTGTGTGACCCTAATAATCTCAACAATGTTAATCCCTTGGGTCTCTTGAAAGATACCCCTGAAGTGACTCACCCCGATATTAGTAAACCCATCAAAATTTGATACCTGACACCCCTTCTCATCCAGCATCCCCCCGATAGTGCTTTGTAATTTCCTACCTTTAGCATGGTATGGAAAATTTTTGTGTTTCCATTGCCATTGTCCAACCAAAAGACCGTACTTTTGTGATAAGAATAATGCAACTCCTATGATTGAAAACCTTCAACCCCCAACTCAGAAAAAGCCTCGATCTTCTTTTCAACCTCGAATAGATCTTCTTACTCCCTTCTTCTCATACACACCGCCCAATCTTTAACCACACCTTTGATATGTTTAAGTTTGCGGGCAAATTATCCTACAACATATACACCTACACAACTATAAGGACTCGAATTGTGGTTAACCAGCTTTTAAAAAGGCTCATCATTTAACCAATGAGCATTCAATTTAAAAGGAGTCGTCTATGGAGGCAAAGGATTTTCCTGGTCAAAATTGGCTGGCATCTGAGCAAAAAAAATTCAAAAAATCTTGTAGAGGTAGTGTTTGAATCATGTTTTTGATGATGGAAATGGATTCAACACCATCCAAAACGTGTGGAGCACCAAAAATTTTGAAGTTTGACAACTATAACTTGGATTTACAAAAGCAAATCTTGAAGTTTAACAACTATAACTTAGATTTACAAAAACCCGAGCCAAATTCTCTCAAAATATGGCCGGAATTTAGCAAAAAAGCAGCCTCATTAGACTACGACAATGATTACAATGTCCTCGAATACCCACGAATTGATGAATAAGAGAAAAATATTGCAATGTAATTTCACACATGAAAAATTGATCAAGCCTCTTGGAAACTTGATCCTACCATAATCTTTGGTTCAATTAGAGAACATGTATTGAATTTATGAGAAAAATATTTAGAAAATGCTTCCATCCTCGCCCTAGAACTTAACCATCAGTATGTTTAAAATCAATTATTTTTTAATGATAAAAATAGATTTAGCACCATCCAAAAAAACCCTTCCCAACTAAAATCTTAAACCTCCATAGCTTTAACCCACGTTCTCCAAAATGTCTCCCAATTTTTTGAAAAAATTTCCACTATTTTCGGACAAAATCTTAACTTCGTTAAATTTATCCCTCCCTGACCATAGTTAAATTTATACCTGGTGGGGATGAATTTTAAGTAAAACTTGAAAAATTTATACCTGGTGGCGATGAAATTTAAGTAAAACTTGAATTTTAAATTTGACCAACTTTAGCAGCTTCCGGGAATCCGAATCGATGGATGCTTCCCGGAAGCCGCGATCATACGATCTGCTCGCGTTCCTTTTGGTAAGGTGTCATGACCAAATAACGCTGTCAATGTACAGTTGTACGCTCAGATGATATGGTCGGTGCCAACAAATTGAGGCACGCGGAAGAACTGGTCGGTGTTTCCTTCTTCTCATTACACCAAATACCGTGTTGAATAAGAAAATCGAATCCCTCATTCCCGGAAGCTGACCTCGCGGCAATACCTATATATATTATATCATGCTCTCTGCTCCCCTTCACAACAACTCTCTCTCAATTATCTGCCTCGAGAAACCTCTTCACTTTATTTCTGAGGAAGGGAAAAGATCGGCTCCATACACTTTCTGCGACACAGATTTCCACTAGTATCTTTTGATCACAGCTAGTTTTGAAAATATGGGTGGATTCAATACGCTTCTCTGCTTTCTTTTGGTGCTGGCACTGATAAGCTCAGCCTCTCCTGCACGGGCACCAGCTCCGTCTCCGGTGGCAGCAACTCCCAAGGCGTCGCCGGTTCAATCCCCAGAAGCGCCATCGCCGGGTTCGCCCGCTCCTGCGACTTCCCCAACTGTTTCTTCTCCCGCCTCTGCTCCTTCTAAAGCGGCCACTCCGCCAAGCTCAGCCTCCTCTCCCACTTCTCAAACTCTAGCATCTAGCCCTTTGCCTCAAGGACCCGACACCGCTTCGCCACCGAACGCCAGCAGTGGCGCTGTTTCTACCGCCAGTTTGGAGAAGATGGGTATCTTTGGCGCCGCCTTGCTCGGAGCGGCCATCTTGCTCCTTTAAGCTGCCTCCATAAATTATCATCTCCATGTGAAACAGATACGATGTGAAACGAAGTGGTACAGATGTATGGTGATGGGATTCATTCATGTCATTTCGACCTACGGCTGCTGATTGTTATTGATTGGGTGCAATATTCTTTTTTCTGTTTCATATAGAGTGGATAAACCCCATATTCGTTGGGCATTCCTTATTGTATAATTTCTGAATATGATAATTTTTTTAATATAGAATTATGATTCTTTATTTCCTTCAGCGTCAAACTTGGCTCTGCACGGTTATAATTTAAGGTTTTGTGCGCAGTTTGAATGTGGATCATTCATATAAATGACTGCAACGCATCCTATTTGAAGATTTTCATGTAGAATAAAATCTTTATGATTGGAAGATGTACGGTTAATGTGATATGCAATAGCGTATTAACGAACAAGGATAGGGTTATGTGTTGATGAAATCGTGATGAGCATCTGGATGATAAAAATTTCAAAACTAACACTGGATCTCAAATATTGGCGCACCGATGGGAACCCTAATAAATCATAAAAAATGTAAATCTAGGCTGTTCAGGAATTACAGATTTATAAATTGCGGGCTGTTGTTTCAGTAAAGTTAAGACGATGCGATTTAGATTACAAAGGGATGGATTTTGGCAACAGTAATCACAATGTCACAATGACAAATGGCTGGTTGCTAATCACAATGTCAAATTTTCCCCGCGATAACCGGCTCCTTCATAAGTAATTTGTTAATTGAATGGCACTAAGAATTTGGGTTCTTGTGTATTTGTCAGGAAAATCTGTTAATTCAATGGCACTAAGAATTTGGGTTCTTGTCTATTTTTCAGGAAAACATTGTCTGCTCACTGTGAATCTGATTTTGTTTTCAAGTTTTAACACTTATGGGTTATTGCAGTGTAATGAGAGAAGGCATACATATTCTATGTCTCTAGTTTTGAAAGTGTGACTTTTTAGTAGGAAACACATGCTTTTAACTATTAGACCCTTGTATAGTAATGTAAAGTGGGAAATGTAATTTTAAAAATATAAAATTGATAAAATTTATTAAAAGCAATTAATTAAATTATATATCGTTTTGAGATTCAAGGGGGTTAAGCAAGTTATTTATCTATGGCCATTTCTATGAGAGGTAGTTTTAAGTGATTAATTTCACATGATTTTTTAATAGCTCACTTAACACTCATTGCATCAGGTGATGCAATGAGAGCTAAGTGAATTATTTAAAAATAACGTGAAATATGTGAAATTAGTCAGATGCAATGAGTGCTAAGTGAATTTCTTAAATTAGTGAATTACCACTACCTCTTATGGAAATGGTCATAGATGAATGACTTACTTAACGCAGTTGAATCCCAAAATGATATCTAATTTAATGAACTATGAAACCCCTCAATACAACAATTGATTAAATTAATTAAAAAACAGTAATGTAATTTAAAAAAATATAAAATTAATAAAAAAAATATAGTTTTTAATAGTTTTGTGGAGGTAAAGAAATATGTTGTGTCCAATATCCATCCAAAAGTATCTAACAAGAGTTAAAGGTCTGCTCTCTTACATTACTAGTGTGTAATTCTAAGTGGCTTGATTTCTATTAATTAATAATAATGAGTCAATCTACATTTAAAGGTAGCCGCCAATGATTGTTGTCTTAACTAGTTGAACAACTATTTTCCTTAGTCTATATATATTAAATTTAAAAAAAAAAATAATTGTTCTTACTAAAAAATTAATAAAAAAAATAACTTAAATAGATGAATTGAACAAAATTCTAATTAAAAAACACAATTTAAACTTTTCATTAAAAAATTTAAACTTATAATTCTTAAACCAATCTACTAGATTTTAGGTTAACTCATTAGAAGTACACCAAAATTAGCTCTTGTTTTTATAGGAAGGATAGCTCGAGATCAAATAGCGAGAGGCTCGACCCTCTATGGAAATCAAGAATGGGCCTCTACGAGAACCTCCTCATCGAAGGAGAATTTATTGAATCGTGGAGAGTCTATTATTGAAGCTTTGAAATTTTCCAACTTCTCTTTTTCACTTTGAGGACAATCTAATCTAGCCATAGAATTTCAAGGGATCAAAAACTCTTATGTTTGGATACTTAACTCTTTCAAATCAAGCTTTGAAATTTTCCATGTGTCTTTTTTACCTCGACGACAATCAAATCTAGCCATAAAATCGCAAAGGGATCAAAATCTCCAAAGTTTGGATACTTAACTCTTTCAAATCTAGCCATAGATTCCCAAGGGGATCAAAAACTCCGAAGCTTGGATACTTAACTCTTTCAAATCTAGCCATAGAATCCCAAGGGGATCAAAAACTCCGAAGCTTGGATACTTAACTCTTTGAGGTTCTCACACTACCTCTTTTGGAGGAAAAAAATATGGAAACAAAACTTCCCTCCCATACTTATCTTGTTGATGTGGCCTTTTCTAAAATAAATAAATCATCCACGTGAGACAATTTGGAGAAAAGGGCCTTTCAAGACTCGTATGTCCCTTTTATTGCGCCGAGTGGGGTCTACACCTAGTTTAGGTCTAGAGCTCTCATAAAAATGCAAATGTAAATGTAAACATGTAATATTTAACATTTAATATTTTTAATTTAATGTCAGCCTATTTAAAAATCAATCTAATTATTATTATGTATAAATACAATATAAATTTAAAATATAAAAAGGATCAATCTAATTATTATTAAGTATAAAGACAATATAAATTTGAAATATAAAGAGGTTTAGGAACACTTAAAGAGGTTTTACTCCATAAACTTATTTATTTTTACCAAAACTCAAAAAAGAGGTTGTATTTAGGTGAAGCCTATGGGACAAATACAATGTCCCAAATACCATATTTATAAAAGAGGTATAAAGTGGCATGGTAAATAAATAAAAATATAACAAATAAGATTAGAAAACAACATCTAATTATATGCCAAACTTATGGGCCAAATTATTATTAATACAATGCAAAAAAACATTATTAGCCTTAATATTAATATTAAAAGATATCAATATTAAAAGATTACTATTCTTATCGGTAAATCTAATATTCATATTAATATATTATAATATTAATATTATTAAAATTTAATAACTTAGGGATTAATACAATATTAGATTTGTTACAATATAATATTATATTAATATATCATGATATATATTAACTCTAGATATATATGGGAGGGAAGAACAAAGACAGAATAATAGAGGTGGAGAGATAGGGGGAGTGACGAGGGAGAGACGGAGATAAAATGAAGAAGAGGGGAGAGGAGGAATGATGAGACAGAGAGAAAGAGGAGTGAGAGAGGTAGAGAAGGGTAAGAGAGGGAGAGGGTGACACAAAGATGGGGGGAGAGAGAGAAGGATAGAGGTAGGGAGATAGTGAGTGGATTAGAGGGTAGAGAGAAATAGAGTGAGTGAGAGATGGGGGAAGAGAGAGGGAGGTATGAGAGAAAGGGAGAGAGAGGACTTGAGAGAGAGGAGGAGAGAGGGAGGGATAGAGATACATAGTTGGAGGGGGAGAGAGGGAGGAAAGAATAAAGACATAGAGTGAGAAGTGGAGAGAGAGAGGGCGTGACAAGGGAGAGATGGAGAGAGAGTGTATGTTTTAGGGTGATATAGACACAAAAGGAGAGGAAGAGAGAATGGGGGAGAGAAGGAGAGAGAAGGAGAGAGGGAGGGATATAGTAACATACTTAGAGAGAGAGAGAGAGAGAGATGGGGGAAGAGAGAGGATTGGAAGGGGGGGGGAGAGAGAGAGATTGATGGGGGAAGAGAGAATCAGGTATGAGAGAAAGGGAGAGAGGAAGTACGAGAGAGCTTACCTGAGAGAGAGAGGAGGAGATATGGAGGGAGAGAGGGCACGAGAGGGAGAGATAGGGAGACAGAGTTGGAGGGTGAGAGTGGGAGGGAAGAATAAAAACATAGAGTGTCAGAAGTGGAAAGAGAGGGATTGACAAGGGAGAGATAGAGAGAGTGTGTATATTTTGTGGTGAGATAAAGAGACAAAGGAGAGATGGAGAGAATGGGGACGAGAAGGAGAGAGGTGAGAGAGATGGATACAGGAATATTAGTATAAAGGGAAACAACATAAAATCCGTCAAGGTTATAAACCGAGTAACTAATATTGACACAGCCAAATTGTTTGGTCTTTGTCTTACATCTACATTCTTCAATTTCAAGGGTGATTTCTACGAACAAACTTGTGGGGTAGCGATGGGTTCTCCTCTTTCCCCTATAGTTTCAAACTTATTCATGGAAGATTTTGGTGCCAAAGCTTTGGCCTCTACTTAATTCTTCCCTAAGCGATCGAAGAGATTTGTGGATGATACTTGTGTTGTTTGGCCCCATGGTCATGACAAATTAGATTTATTTCTAAACCATATTAATTACCAATCAAAATCCATAAAATTCATGATGGAGGTTGAGGTAAATGGGTTCTTTCCTTTCCTTGATATTCTCCTATCTATAATGGTTGATGGTTCTACTTGTCACTAACTTTATCCCAAAAGAAATTACATGGAACAACACCTTCATGCCAATTCTCATCATTTTCTGACACAAAAATTCAGAGTTCTCAACTCTCTTGCCACTCGTGCTGTGAGGATTTTGGATAAGGATCACCTAGAAGAATAAAAGTCTCATATTTTGAAAATTTTTGAAAATAATGGCTATAGGAAGCATCAAGAACTCAAGGATTTTCAAAGAGCTAGTAAAGAATCCAAGGTTAAACTTGCTTGTGACGATGTTATCTCGAATATGCAAGTTTCGTTTATCGAGGGGACCGCTGATAGGGCTTCTCATATTATTAAAAGAATAAAGTTTTTTCTACCTTCAAGCCCCTTAATACCATTATAAATTCCCTTAGTTCTGTTAAAGACCCTCTGAATCCTAAAGATTCGAAAGGGGTCTACTCTATTCCCTGTTCCTATTGAATTCCCTACATTGGGGAAATTGGTCACTCTATTAGCCAAAGAATCCAAGGACATGTAGTAGACATTAAACACAATAATTTCCACTACTCATCTTTAACTGAACAAGTGGAGAAATGTAAGAATCATATCTTCATTGATGATTCTGAGGTTATCACAAGGGTTTATCACTTCCATCATAGGAAACTAAGAGAAGCCATTGAGATTGAGAACCCAACTCTTATTTTTTCCTAAAAACTGATTTAATATTATTAATTTGATTTTATAACCATTACACTTATCTAATTATATTTATTCCTATTCGATGATTAAATATTAATTTTATTCATTTTGATTTAATTCAATCTCCCTGTAGGGGTTTGGTCTCTTGGCGAGCAGACAGTCTGCTAAGTCATTCATTCTGTTGTGTAGGTCACGAGTTCAAGTCTCATCTTACCCGAGGGCCATGCTTACGCATTGTGCGGTTCCTCCTAGCGGTTATAGTGGTAGCTAGTGGGATTCGACCCCGCGTAACACGAGTATGATACCACCGTTGTTGTCGATTCTGCTAGTCAACAAAAAAAATAAAATTAATTCAATCTAATTTAATTGAAAAATAATAACAAGTATAAATTAATTAACTAATAAATTAATTGATAAATGATTGTTTCAATGGTTGGAACAATGAATTTCTAACTGTTATCTCCTAACCAACTACTTCATAATGACTAATTACTAATTACTAATTAAATATTAACTTTATTTATTTTGGTTTATTCAATTTAATCTACTTTAATACCTAAATAATATTCATTTTATTCACCATTGTCATGAGGATGAACGACATTAGGTGGTTCGATGTCGACCAAATCCTAATAGTGTGACTAATCCGAAAGACACCTTCATTATACATATTTCTCAATTTAGTCATTAATATTATAAATATATATATGAACTTTTTAATTCTTCTTTATTAATATTTTGGGTTTTTATCTTTATGGTTTATATTTATGTCTTAACCATTTCTTATTATTTGTTTAAGTTATTTCATTCATTATTATTTACTTCTTTGTTTATTTATTTTTATTTTTTATTTGGTGTTTTTCGAACATTTTACATCAATTTTCTCTCCCTCTCTACATTATTTGGTAACCTTTCACTATTTTTTATTTTTTAATTTGTACTATTATATTATTCTAATTGTTATGGAAATTTTTGATCTCCCTCTCTACATTATTTGTTTTCAGGTTGGGATCAAACTTTCCATCTTAGATCTAATGATGAACTATAATCAGACGTTCCATCTTAGACGTGATGATGAACTAAACTTGGTAGTTCAAAAAGAGTTTCTCTCCCTCTCTACATTATTTATTTTTAGGTTGGGATCAAAATTCCAATCTTAGACCTAATGATGAACTACAATCAGACTTTCCATTTTAGACCTAATGATGAACTACAATCATCTTCGACCTAATGATGAACTATAATCAGACTTTCCATGTTAGACATGATGATGAGCTACACTTAGTAGTTCAAAATGACCCAGCAATTTGAATGTGATTTTACTGAAAGACTTTACTGAATACAATATTAAATTTGTAAAAAAGTTAAGATTTACTAGTAGTTAGCACCCACCAGAATTTATGCAAGTCCTTAAGAAAAGAATTAATTTATCCACTTCATACCTCAATTTATTACTTCTTGGCAAAACAAGCCTAGAGGATTTGATTTGTTTATTGAATTCTATTAACTTAACATTGATTAATGCAAGTTATACATTTTTATGCAATTTTTTCCAAAGTATAACTTCTAGCTTGAGTGGAAAGGACTAGTCTTCCCTGTAACATGTTTAATATGGAGTTAATATGGATATAGGTTGGTAATTATTAACAATATCTCTCTATGATGCGAAGAGTCTGTACATTCAACTGAAATCTTAATGAAGTAGCACGAATTTATAAATTTTGTGCTTGATTTTTATTGCCTACACACACTTGGATTTAAGATCTGATATTGACATTTGAGTGTCTGCAGTTTGAGCATCTGCATTTTCACACAAATGCTACTAGGATAGAGCTATTTACAAAGGAAGAGAACAATAGCAACAAAATTGTGCTAGTGATCGACAGGATTTGAGTTTTGGTGGTCGTTGTTGTTTTTGGGGAATTGAATTTGGTTCAAAATTATGCTAAATTGGGTTTATTTTGAATCAAGGGTTTAAATTTTTGAGGGGAATAGTCTCATGGATTTTTGAGATTCATGAATTCAATAGTCCTCGCGGCTTGTTTTCAGAGTCTCAGCTTTTTGTTACACATCTTCTCTAGTTTGAAAATAGTAAAATGAAAAGTTTTTTCTTCAGCTCAAGGATATTTATTTATTTACTGTGTGGCCTTATCTTAAAATGGAAATCAAATCCAATGTTAAAAATGCAAAGAAAATCTCAGGTTTTGTGGAAACAAATCATTTGGTTCAAGTAAAAATTGCCTCAACAAACAAAATAGGAAGGTGGATTTGGGTAAATAGAAAGCAATATCACAACATTTTAAGGTGTAGTCTTGCTCGCCTAAAATGGGAACAGAGAGGAGGAAAAAAAATCCTAGAAAGAAAAAAAGGGGGTAGCAAAAATAAAGAGGATTCAAACATTTACAGTACCACATTTACACCTCTTACTTGGTCATCAGATTTCTATGTCCAAGAACTAATGAAGGCCAGGAAAAGGCTGGAGAGTTTGGAAGCCAAATAATAGGAAATAGATCGCAAAATTTCAAGGATCACATTTTCAAATTGATGTTTAATTGAAGGTAATATAATTTTAAAAGAACAATTAACAATGGCACAAGAGGCTCTAGAGACATGAGAAAAAGAATGGCACAACATGAAGACAACGTGGCAAACCATGAAATAATCACTAATATCAAATAGGGATGTGATCATTTCTAATCCAACTCGGGTAGATACACAAGTATCTCAACAAACAAACCTTTCAAAAGAGAAGGAAAAAAAAAACAATAGGAAGGACAATCCAAAAGTAATCAAAGCTAGAGTTGAATACGCTAATGGTTACATAAGGATAGACGAAGAAGAAGATGCAAGTTCTCATAGAGCCTAGGAAATAGAACACAAAGAAATAAAAGACAGGGAGACAAACTTTATTATCAAGGGAATAAGAGATTATGGGAAGAATGAAAGTACTCTCAATTTGACAAGCGACTTTCTGAAAGAGAAACTACACTAGAAAGGGAATTTTTTCCAAGCAGGGAGGGTGGTGAAGATATGCGAAGAGAGGCCTTGGCCCATAAATTTCACCATGGAAAGCATGTAAGAAAAACACCATATCTTGAGAAGAAATAAACTCTTGAAAGGCTCTCACTTCTTCCTAGATGAAGATTTAACCAACAAACAACAAGAGGAGAGAAGGGAAGAATTGGAGAATATTAGAGCAACAAGAAATGAAGGGAAAAGGGTATTGTTTTACAATGGAAAAGTAGTTAATGCAATTTTTATGCCTCATGGAAAAATAGGGTAGCAAGTTAGTAGTAAAGAAAAAACTAAGAATTTGAGTTTAGGGAAGAAAACAACAAGATCTACATGGATGAAAATGGGTGAAGACCCAAATTTGAGTCTTATTTTCCAAACTGTGTAGCAGTCAAATTCTACCCAGGTCTACCTAAGTTTAGCTTCTTGGAATTTTAGAGGTTACCCTTGGAGGAGGGGACTTGGGTTAGGGCCTATTATAGAAGGTAGAGATACAATTTGTCTCATGGAAACTCATGAAGATGATGGTTGCAAAACTCCTATGTTTGATGATTATTTGAAGGTAGCCATTTGGAACATGGTAGCAGAAAATGGCAAAGGGTATGAGGTAATACTAGTTTTAGTGAAAGAAAAAAAAGGTTGTCACATTCATTTAATTAAAAAAGTGATGATTTGTGGTAGCATCAGATGTTATCTAGCCATGGAAGTTGGTGGAGAGGCTAAGGCACATAAGATATCCAAGACCCAAGAATAGTTTGGGGAAATTCCACCAGGTTGGAGAGATATTAAAATAATTAGTATTTTTAATGGAGTTCCTAAGTCTAAACTTAGGAAAATTAAAATGTTAATCGGTATTAATATAAAACTGGGTGAGAATGTTCTAAATGACATCGATCAAGACAAATATAATCTTAGCCATTTATTAGAGACTTAATCTTATCTGTTGAAGACTTGACATGAAAAGTATAAGAGGAGGCTTGAGGGTCAGTTGGAGATACACCAAGATTAATCAGTAAGTTCAATTTTCTCGAGCGGGGATTCTTGAGAAAATTCGATCAAATCATATGTTGTAGTGATGGGTAGTGAGTACATAGTAGAGAGGCAGAGACAATGCCTGAGGGTCAGCGTAGTGGCTGAAGATGCTGATGCAGAGGCATCTAGAGCTACACAGAGGCAACAGGGACCACATAAAGGCAACTAGAGACTATGCAGAGGTTGAGGGGCATGCGTGGGTGATGCAGAAGGCCAGAGAGATGACATAGAGAGGAAAAAGGCTAAGGTAGAGGGTTCAAGAGCTACGCTGAGGCTAGTAGGACTGACGCAGAGCCTACGAGAAGTACCAGAAGAATTTTCATGGGGAAGACTTGCTGAATATCTATCTTTGAGAAGAGGTATTACTGGCAGCTCCAACTAAGGTAGATCCAACTAAGGTGAAGAAAGAAGTTGAGGGTGATGACGAATGTGCCATGAGTATTCATGCACCTCTAGAGAAGAGGTCGGGTGACATCGAGCTATAGTCAAGAGGACTACAAAAGATGTAGCAGCAGGATCCTTGAGGTACCCGAAATCTGAGATCATATTTGGGTACGGGAGCCTCAAATGATAGTAGAAAGATGATGGATGTGGGTAGAAGAAAGATGCGATGAAACGATAAGGCAGTGCTAGAGTGCAGAGGTCTGCAGTACTGCAATGGGGGTTACAGCAGTGCAAGAGGTATAGAGATGTTTACAATAGTGCGAAAGGCACAATGGAGGTTGCAATAGTGCGACAGGTACAAAGGTGTTTGTAGCAGCGCAGAGGCAGTAAAGGGAGCACAGGATAGTAGTAGAGGTAGCTTCAGCATCAGGGGAATTCTATATCGACAAGGATGTCAAGACTTGGGTAGATTAGTTACTTACATCTCAGTAACTGAGTTGCAGTGCAATAGTTAATAGTGGTAGAGCCATGGGTAGCATGATACAACATGATGAGAGGGCGTTGTGGTACACATGTAGTAGTGGCAGTGGCAAAGCCATGGGCAGTAGTACAGGAAGAAGCAGTGGAGTAGATCTTTTGTAGCAAGCCAAGCATCAACACGGGTACTGGTGCAAAAGGATCAGTGTGATGCTCACTGATGGAGCATTACTAGAGCATATTCCTCTCTAAGAGTGAGTGTTGATTTGTGGTAGCATCTGATGTGCTCTTGCCATGAAAATTGGTGGAGAGGCTAAGATAAATAAGGTCTGTAGGACTCAAAAATGGTTTGGGGAAATTCCACCCGGTTGGAGAGATATTAAAATAATTAATACTTTTAATGGAGTTCCTAAGTCTAAACTTAGGAAAATTTAAATATTAATGGGTATTAATATAAAACTGGGTGGTAATGTTCTAAATGACATGGAACAAGCCAAATATAATCTTAGTTGTTTATTAGAGACCTAATCTCGGTCGTTGAAAACTCAATGGGAAAAGTATAAGAGGAGGCTTGAGGGTCAGTTGGAGATACACCAAGATTGATTAGTGAGTTTGATTTTCTAGAATGAGGTTTGTTGAGAAAATTTGAACAAGTTATCTGTTGCAGTGAGGAGCAGTGAGTACATAGGAGAGAGGTAGAGATAGTGCCTAAGGGTTAGTGCAATGGCTAAAAAGGTTGACGGAGAGGTAGCCAGAGCTACGCAGTGGCATTAGGAGCCACGCAGAGGCAACTAGAGACTGAGGGGCCTGTGTAGGTGACATAGAAGGCTAGAGAGATGACACAGAGAGGTAGAAAGCTGACATAGAGGGTTCAAGAGCTACGTTGAGGCTGGCAGGGCTGACACAGAGCCTAGGAGAACCGCCAGAAGGATTTTTGTGGGGCATACTTGCTGAATATATGTCTCCAAGAAGAGGTCCTACTACCGTGTAACAATCTCTATTGGGTGAGCTAGTTTGGCACCCTAGATGTACTCGAGAAATCTGCATAATAAAACCCTCACAACTGTTTCACCAGTTTTCCCACATTGGGTTTTTTTAGGGATGATTGTCAAAAAATAACGGTGTCCCTTGTGCATTTGTTTATTATTTCAGTTTTTGATCTATAGATTAGTTAGGACTATTTGTGTTTATTTTCAGTATTTATATGTATAAATAACCTGTTAATGGAATAAACAAATAGGTGAAATAAACCAGATAATGCAATAGGGATTTCTAACGTGTTGAGCTTAGAAATTCAACAATAAGATGCAAATAAAAAATATTTATTGTTCAAAATATCAAATAATGAGAATCACATAAGAATTGGAGCAGGCTATTGTTCCCCTCAAATCTAAAAAAAATACAAAAATAAGGGGCTAGACAACAAGTATCTGTACACATCATTAAAGAAAGATATTTCTGATTACTCTTAGGAGCGAGAAGTTCCTTTAGTGAGATATTTAAATGCTAGAACAACAAATCAACAAGCTAGTATTATTTGTTGCAAAGAAGATCACAATCCTATATGGCTCACTAAAGTGGAGCATCACCAACGGGTGAGATGTTCAGAAGATGACAAAGTTAGCAATAATTTTGTAGAGCAGTTGCTTACAATCTGTGCTGATTTCAACTTAATTATTTTCAATTTTCTAGATATATGGAAAATGTTCGGGAAATTCACTTGCAACACATACAATGGGGCAAGTGTAGTTGACTATGCGATTTGTTCACAAAGCGTGAAAGAAAAGATAGGTGAATTTAAGATAGGAGAGAATATTTGGGACTTAAAATTAGACCATAACCCAATTTATATAGAGTTATCATGGTTAGAAGAAAGGCAACATAGGAGGAAAACCCAATTCTCTCAGCAATCACTATCAAGGGGCAAAATTATTCTAACACAAGAAAATTGTACTATCTTCTAGACAATGCAAGAGAGATTAATTCAAAAGGAGGAAATTAATTTCCAAAGCTTCAACAATCACAAGTTAACAAATATAATTCAAAGTGCACTTGAGAAGTGCAAAAGAGCAAAAAATAGGAAATCAGAATCAAATTTTCTTTCTATAAATGCTTGGTTTGATGAGGAATGAAAAATGGAAAGGAGAACCTTGAAAAATACATGCAAGGAGAAGATGAATGTAAATTTATATAAGGATATACTAAAAATGAAAACAGACAAGTTCACGCAAACAAGGCGAGAAGAGAATATATCTAGGAAAGAATAGCCCAAAGATTTTCTAGCAAGAACTTCAACCAAGGAAGAAGAGAATCAAAAATAATATAACTGCAAAGCAATTGTTTGAATATGCAAGACAACTCTATGAAAAATAATTACAGGTTGGACCCCCCGTCCACCCCCCCCACCCACAAGATCAACACAACAACAAAGATATTCACATTACACGAGGTAGAGACTGGAATTAAAACACTAGAAAGAGGAGAGGCAAAGGACTTGGTTGAACTTCAAGGAAAGTATCTAAAATGGGGAATGAACACTCTTGCACTACACGTCATGGAAATATTCTACAACATCATTCAACAAGGATTCCCAAGAGACGGGAAAACTAGCCCAACAATACCCGTTTTTAGAAGTGGACACATTAATAATCCTTCCAATTATAGAACCATTATGATCAATCCTGAATCAGTAAGTGGGAAGAAGTAAAAGAAAAGAGGGAAAAAGGACAACCGGGTTTTAAGTCAAAGTATTCTAGAGTGGATCATTGTATCATGTTGAGAAACATTATTGAAAATGTTTGGGGGGGTCAAAGAAGAATGATTTTGTTGCTTTGTTAACTTCAAAAATGCTTATGACACAATCCCTAGAGATAAGTTTGTTGGAAATAATATTGAGAGGGGGGGTGAATCAATATTATCAAATTATTTTCAATATGCCTTCCTTAATTTAATATTTAGATATTGATCATTAACTTGTATGTCAGTACCATATAATAATGAGCATGAAACAAGAAAAACAGATAGTCACACCAAAGAACACGAGATATAAGGTGGAAACCCAATGTGGGTGAAAACCCCCTACTGTAATATGTCTCTATCTTCTTTCGATTAGAAACTTCTTTTACAATGATTTTGTACTGGTGCAGTCCTTTACCAGTACGCAGGCTGCAACCTGTAGAGAGCTACAACTCTCTCTCATTTTCCAGTCTCACCTGGAAGGGAGCTACAACCCCCTTAGCTCTTTTACTTCTTTAAGGACCACGTTTCATAAATTTTCAGACTGGATCCATGAACATCAAATAATCATCAAGTACATGTAAATCGCCCAATCTCCTTATACAATGAACCAATGAATAACCCAATTCTTCAGAAAGCTGTAAACAAAAAGGTAATACCAGACATCTAAGCCCAGAATTCTACAGCAATAGATAAAAGACAGTCAACAAATGTTTCAAGATAAGACCAAAACTTCACTAACAGGGGCCTGTGTATATCCGCAGCTCTTCTGAGTCTAAACTGCACAGATCCGCACTGATTGTTCTTCTGCTCTGCGTACTTTTCTTCAGATCCACACTTTCACTTTCTCACTTATAGTGTACATCTGCACTGTGCCCTTTTCTTTCCTGTGTACCTCGCACTTCACCTTTTTCTGTGTTGCGTGCGCCCCGCACTGTGCCTTCTCCGATGCGGCATACCCTGCACTACGCCTTTTACTGAGCTGCGTACCCCCGCACTAAGCCTTTTACTGAGTTGCGTACCACCGCACTGCGCCTTCGGATCGCCTGCGGACTTCTGATTAGGGCCAAATTTACAGTCCTTCAATGTGCCACAGTCAGTCAGATCCACAGATATGTTCATACGCCCGAGAGATCACGACGTCAATAGATTCACCTTAAGTTATCTCCTTGATTTAGATCTAGCTTTTAAAACCAAACACCCAAAATTTCAGATCTTAAGATATTCAAATTTTACAAGTATCTGGCCAAGAGATCTCCTTTCCTTTTTATAGGCAAGCCTTTCACAATACAATGGTCCAAAATCATAATAACATAATACCATTATCCCAATTGCTTGGATCAATATTTGTAGATGCAATACCACGGACCAAGGCCATAGGATCAAAAACTGTCGAACTAATACCATGAACCATTCATGAAGATTCCCACGTGCATGCGCTTTTATGCATTGGAGAGAGTGAAACTGGGGTCCGCACCTTCTGAACGGAGCACCTGCGAGCATGTCTGCACCCCTTGGACGACGTACCTGTGGGTACACAGCTTCTTCTAGGATTACCTGCAGGTATCTTAATTTCCATGATTTTGAGTGCCTGAACTGAGATCTGCCACATGAGAGAGTTGCCATCAAGTACAACACCTGTACCATAGAGCCAAACCAGAATCATAATGCCAACAATCTCCCCCTTTGGACTTGATGGCAACCTCAAGATCCTCAATGTCATTCTCCCCCTTTGACATCAGGGGCAAAGGGTTATGCTCCCCCTGAGAAGATGCTTAAGTCTTTTCTCTGCTGATAATGCTCCTCTTGACCAGATCCATAATCCACCATAAATTTCTTCAAGAAGAACCATAATCCATCATGACCATGAAAGAGATAGAGACATATTGCAGCCATGTTCAGATCAGCATCCATGTTCTCCTTCTGTGCTACCATAATGCCAACAATGCATTATATGTGCTCCCCCTGAACTTGTGCCACCGATCTACAACCAATCCATAAACCAGCAAATGTACGCGTATACCACATATAAACCTCGCGTACAACCAACATATGAGATTCAACAACAAGATGATGCATCAACTACCCCCAGCTTTTGCCTGAGGTATTCAAAGGTCTCCCTGG
>APFE031646178.1:43469-88623 GCA_000404065.3 Pinus taeda | reverse complement strand
TGGAAACCCAATGTGGGTGAAAACCACCTGCTGCAATATGTCTCTATCTTCTTTCAAATTAGAAACTCCTTTTACAATGGTTTTGTACTGGTGCATTCCTTTACCAGTACGTAGGCTGCAACCTGCAGAGAGCTACAACTCTCTCTCGTTTTCCAGTCTCTCCTGGAAGAGAGCTACAACCCCCTACTTCTTTTCTTACAAGGACCACTTTTCATAAATTTTCAAACTGGATCCGTAAGCATCAAATGATCATCAAGTATAAGAGAATCACCCAGTCAACTGTAGTAACCAGATCAACAATAATAGGACCAAACCCAAAACACAACAATGATAAATAAAGATTTTAAGAGAAGTAAGCACCCTGCTCAACTGCTTGCCTGCTTATGTAAGCACCCTGCTCAACTGCTTGCCTTCTTACAGTACTCACCCTGCTCAACTGCTTGCCTGCTTACAGTATGCACCCTGCTCAACAGCTCGCCTTCTTACGTACGCATCCTGCTCAACTGCTAACCTGCGTATCTCGCTCTGAGTCCATTGAACTGCCTGCGGTCCTCCGCACCTGAAACCCTTCTGTGCTTGCGTACGGGTGCACCTGCAACCCTTCTGTACCTGCGTACCGGCGCACCTGAGACCCTTCTATGCCTACATACGGGCGCACCTACAACCCTTCTGTACCTGCGTACCGGCGCACCTGAGACCCTTCTGTGCCTGCGTACCGGCGCACCTGAAACGCTTCGTTCCTGTGTATGTACGCACTTTTCTCTCACTGTACCTGTGTACCTTCGGGCATAGATGATTTCAAGACTTCAGAAAGAACCCAGACAGTCAAATCTACAGATCCGAACATGCGCCGAAGAGATCTTAGTCTATCGGTAGATTCGCCTTATTTAGATCTAGACCAGATCTTGCCCTCATAAGATATTCAACCAAAAGCATACTTAAGCCAAATGATCTCCTTTGCTTTATATAGTAAAGCTCTTCCTTGAATCATGGATTAATACCACGGGCCGACACCATAATAACACAAAACCGTCGGCCAAAAACCAAGTGTAAAACATAAGAAACCCCACGTGTGCTTTTCTTTGCCTTGAAATGTGTGCACTGGGGGTACGCACCTCCTGAACGGGATAGCTGCGGGTATGTACACACTTTATGTAACACCGACCTACGTGTACGCACCTTATGTAAGGTGTACCTGCGTACCCCTTATTTTCTTCAATATTTGATAGCTGATCATCAATCTCTGCTGCTGACTTGAAGTACTGAGATCTATCACCTGAATGGGTTGCCATCAAGGACAACACTTTAGCCATAATGCCAACACCTGGTCTTCCCAAAATGGGACATAGTATTTCATGTACATGTTGATGCGTCGTGTATTGCGTTGGGAGCTGTACTTATGCAAGAAGGTGCGGAAGGCATGGATCACCTGATCGCATTGGTGAGTTAGCGGCTATCCAAAACTGAAAAGAAATACTCTATAATGAGCATGAAGGGCTGGAAATGGTGTATGTGCTCTAGAAATACTGACTCTATTTACTTAGCAGGGACTTCGAGATCTATACTAATCATTCCGCGTTGAAATACCTGATGAACAAGCCTATGTTCGAGGGGTGCATATGTAGATGGCTGTTACTATTTCAAGAATATGACTTTGAGGTCATTGTAAAGCCAGGACACCTAAATGCAGGACCAGATCACTTATCACAAATTGAGATAGGCAAGGAGCCAACAAATTTGGAGGAGGGCTACCGAATGCACAACTCTTTGTAGTGTGCATCGTGGATGGCCACTTCGAAGATATGATTCATTTTTTAATGACATGGATTGCACCAAAGGAATATTCAGTCTAGCAGAAGAAGGAATTGGTGATGCGCGCAGCGGACTTTTCTGTCATCGCGAGACACCTCCACAAAATGGGAAATGTTGAGATATTGTGAAGATATGTACCTAAAGAAGAGCTGTCAGAAGAAGTGATTGACATGGGGTTAACTATGTGTTGTGAGTATATGTTGGCATATCAAAAATTAATTGTGGAATTTTTAAGTATCTATATTGTTTTACTTCTCTAAGTTTATAAATAATAATAATAATAAATCCTTTATATTAAATATATGATTTCTAATTCGGTATAAAACTTACAGGAAAGAAGGTATGGAACAACACCAATAAAAGAGTTGTTGCAAGAAGGCACGAGACTTTCTTTTGAAACCCTCTATACAGTTCATGAGTCACTTCTTGTTTTGATACATTACTATTGATTTATGTTAGTATATATTATTTATTTCAATTTTCATTATTCTCGTTAATGTAGATACACTCATTACACTTTCCTTTTATGTTTGAAATTAGAACAAGATAAAGAAGATGAAAATTATCGATGCAATAAAAAAAACATTCATCCAAATAACCCAAAACATAGATGTATCTCAAGCACTAACGGTAGTTCCAACGAAGAATGATGATCTATTTGGATATCAATGCAAGCTGTTGTATTTTTTGAAATAATTATTTGCAAAAATCAGACATTCTTTTTAATGTAATGGACATAGTTTCAAAATTGAAAGGCAAGGGGTTAGCAATTATTGTCCCATTTTGTATGACAAAATCCTTTAATTCATATATAAAAAAATACATTTTATCGTTGAATTGAGGCTTTTGTGATCCATATTAAGTTTAAGAGAAATTCTTGAGCGTAAATCACAAGATAAATCAATTGTCGACGCATTTCAAACCAACTAGTGTGGTTCATCATCAGGACAAGTTGAAGAAACAAATCCATCTTAGCATGTTAAATAGTCTAAGCAGAGCCTCCAACTACTATCTTGACCAACGACTAATTTTGACTTTAGGACCAGAGTGATAAAAAATATTATAATTTAATCGAAATAAGTTATAATAGGTGACCAATAAAAAATATATAAATCTATAAAATAATTGAAATGGTGTTAAAAGTTAGTTAAAAAGGTATTGTTTGATAAAATTATAAGCTATTTAGTATTTAAATCTAAATTAGTTATATAGAGGACCTTTCATTCTATATATATAATTATATATATTATATATATATATATAATTTATATATTTTATATTATTATATATATATTATATTATATTAATATTATATATATTTTATATATTATATTATATATATTATTTTATTTTTTTAATAATATATTTTATTATTATTTATATATATATATAAAGTAATACCGAAAGTTATTAGATTAATAAAAATATTGGGACGAGATATATAATAAATAATAAATCAAATCATTTAAAATAAAATAAATATAATATATTTATAAGAAATTATTAAAGGTATATATGAAGAAAAATAAAAAATAAAATAACAATTGATTAAAAGAATAATATAAAATAAATACTATTAATTAATAATTAATAACGGTAAATCTAAAAAAAACAAAAAAAAAAAAATTGAATACAAATAATACAATACAAAATAAATAAATCAAGCAAGCGACATAATCTAAAAAGAAGAAGGATAAGAACAGGATCAAAAGAAAACTACAAAGTCAAAAGGAGAAACCCTAGGAGGAAGGAAAAGACAAGGCTCCAAGGAAAAAGATCCACGAAACTAAGGGAAACAACAAAAGCTAGAAAAAAACAAGACTAGTAAGAAAGGGTCGGGATCCAGTAGCTACTGATCTTCCAGCCGTCATCTCTATTGAGATTGCTCCGCCTTCTTCCAATTTCAATAGCTTCCCTGAATTTATGGTGATGGAACTGTGCAACCTTGGCAATAACCTTGGCCTTCTCAATACACACCTGATGCTTGGTTTTTCCACATGCACTGCTAACGTTGAAGACTTGGTTCTCCCATGTATTAGCTCAGTTGCATGTTCGATGATCCTTTAATGGATGGAGCACCCTATTTTCCCGATATAGGGGGTCCCAAAAGAACAAGGGATCAAGTAGACACCCTTCATATCTTTAGGGTCAAGGGGTCTTTCACCGATCGGAGGGATTTGCAAATAGTGTTGAGGGGCCTGAAGGTTGAGGGAATATCACACTTCTTAAGAATCTGAGCAATCTTGTCTATGGTTCCCTAGATATAGGGAAGATGGACACCTAGTCGACGCTCTTCAGGTTCTTTTTTGATTAACGAGTTTTTAGAGGCTTTAAAGAAAGCCTTTTGACCTAGGCACCTACTATAGCCATTCTCCACAAAGACATTAAGGAGATGGGATTTCTCCTTATCGAAGCTCTCCCTATCAGAAATCCTCAGGGCACGAGTAGCGAGGGTGTTAAGAACACCCAATTTTTGAGCAGAGAAATGATGGGAATCGGCATGAAGGTACTGTTCAGTATGTGTTTTCTTCCGGAATACTGAGTGGGAGAGAGAACCATCCTTATTCGTCGATATAAGAATATCCAAGAAAGGGAGGCAACCATTAACCTCTTTTTCTATAGTGAACTTAATGGAAAAGGACTCACAATTGAGGTGGTTGAAGAAGAGATCCAACTCCTCTTGGCCATGGGACCAAATGACATTAATGTCATCTACATACCTTTTCCACAGCTCGGGAAGGAGACGAGCCGAGGCTAAAGCTTTGGTTTCGAAATCTCCCACAAATAGATTCGCAACAATAGGGGATAGGGGTGAGCCCATGGCAACACCACAGGTCTATTCAAGGAACTCACCCTCAAAACAGAAGAAAGTGGAAGTGAGACAGATCTCAACGAGATGCGCTGTATCAAGATCTATTAGACGATAGGTCACTTCCATGGCTTCGCTTATAGGGATACAAGTATAAAGGGAGACCACATCAAAGCTCATGAGAATGTCCTCAAGGTCAAGTTTTATGTCTTTAAGCTCATTAACGAAGGAAGCAGAGTCCTTCATTAATGAGCTTAAAGACATAAAACTTGACCCTGAGGACATTCTCATGAGCTTTGATGTGGTCTCCCTTTATACTTGTATCCCTATAAAGGAAGCCATGGAAGTGATCTATCGCCTAATAGATCCTGATACCACGCATCTCATTGAGATCTGTCTCACTTCCACTTTCTTTTGTTTTGAGGGTGAGTTCTTTGAACAGACCTGTGGTGTTGCCATGGGCTCACCCCTATCCCCTATTGTTGCGAATGTATTTTTGGAAGATTTTGAAACCAAAGCTTTAGCCTCAGCTCATCTCCTTCTGAAGCTGTGCAAAGGGTATGTAGATGACACTAATGTCATCTGGTCCCATGGCCAAGAGGAGTTGGATCTCTTCTTCAACCTATCAGTCCTTTTCCATTAAGTTCACTATAGAAAAAGAGGTCAATGGTTTCCTCCCTTTCTTGGATATTCTTATATAGAAGAATAAGTATGGTTCTCTCTCCCACTCAATATTCCAAAAGAAAACACATACTGAGCAGTATCTTCATGTCGATTCCCATCATTTCCCTACTCAAAAGTTGGGTGTTCTTAACATCCTCACTACTCGTGCCCTAAGGATTTCTGATACGGAGAGCTTCGATAAGGATAAATCCCATCTCCTTAATGTCTTTGTGGAGAATGGCTATAGTATGTGCCTAGGTCAGAAGGCTTTCCTTAAAGCCTATAAAAACACGTTAATCAAAAAAGAACCTAAAGAGTGCCAGCTAGATGTCCATCTTCCCTATATCCAGGGAACCACATAAAAGTTTGCCCGAATTCTTAAGAAGTATGATATTCCCTCAACCTTCAGGCCCCTCAACACTATTCGTAAATCCCTCTAATCAGTGAAAGATCCCATTGACCGTAAAGATATGAAGGGTGTCTACTTGATCCCTTGTTCTTGTTGGACCCCCTATATCGGGGAAACAAGGCGCTCCATCCATCAAAGGATCAACGAACATGCAGCTGACCTAAGACATGGGAGAACCAAGTCTTCAGCGTTATCAGAGCATGCGCAAAAGGCCAAGCATCAGGTGTGTATTGAGGAAGCCAAGGTTATTGTCAAGCTTGCGCAGTTCCATCACCGTAAATTTAGGGAAGCTATTGAAATTGAAAGAAGGCCGAGCAGTCTCAATAGAGATGACGGTTGGAAGATCAATAGCTGTTGGATCCCGACCCTTTCTTCCTAGTCTTGTTTTTTCTAGCTTTCGTTGTTTCGCTTAGTTTCGCGGATTCTTGTCTTTTCCTTCCTCCTAGGGTTTCTCCTTTTGACTCTATAGTTTTCTTTTCATCATGTTCTTATCCTTCTTCTTTTTAGATTGTGTTGTTCACTTGACTTTATTATTTATTTATTTTATTATTTGTATTTCAATTTTTATTTTTTTTTAACTTGATATTATTATCGTTATCTATTATTATATTTATATATATTATTATATATTACTATTATTTATTATATTATTATTTTATTAATTTATTTATTTATTTATTTATTTATTTTTTATTTCTTCCAATATTAGTACCTTTTATAACTTTCTTAATTAAACTTATATATTATTTTATTCTTATTTATTTTGTTTATTATTATTATTTTATTGATTTTTTTTTCTCGTTCCAATATTTTTATTAATTCTAACTAACTTTTATTGTATGTTATATATATATATATATTTATATATTATATATATATATATATATATTATATATATATATATATATATATATATATATATATATATTATATATAATATATATATAATATATTATATAATTATTTATACATATATTATAATAAAAGGTCCTTTATATAACTAATTCCCATTTAGATACTAAATAGCTTATAATTTTTAATTATCAAACAATACCTTTTTAGCTAAACTTTAACACCATTTAAATTATTTTATAGATTTATATATTTTTTATTGGTCACCTATTATAACTTATTTCCATTAAATTATAATAATTTTTATGACTCTGGTCCTAAAGTCAAAAATTATTCGTTGGTCAAGATAGCCGTTGGAGGCTCTGAGCAGACTATTTAACATGCTAAGCTGGATCTGTTTCGTCAACTTGTCCTAACGATGAACCACACTAGTTGGTTCGAAACGCGTCGACAAATGATTTATCTTGTGATTTATGCCGAAGAATTTCTCTTAAATACATTTTAATTCATTTTATTGTGTTATCCAAAATCATTGTGAAATGTTACACCACTGATTAAAAATATCAATGATTAAATATTATAATGAAGAGACGCATAATCTAATAATATAAAAAATTGATCCAAACATCATATAAAAATAAACTAATCAAAATTTGATTTATATGAATATTGTTATAAGATATATGTCTATTTTTCATTGAATAATGGATTTAAAAAATTAAAATAATTTCACTATCTTTGGTTGATGTTTCTAGAAAAGAGAGAATTTCATACAAAAAGTTAGCGCGTCCATAACATAAACATGCACCACTATCTTATGATATCTAGAAGCAGCGTTACACCAAGTTTTTTGAATGGTAGATGCCTTTTTTCTAAGAACAACTGCACCAGGGTGTTATATTCTTCAAGCACCAATATTGTTTTTCATTTAACACTCCGGTGCATTGTAAATCATAAAGCACCCATGCTTTCTTAGAACTAATGCCTTGGTGGTACAAAATATTATTTCCATTGCCAATGTATCATTCAAACTAATAGCACTAGCTCTTTTATATTAGTAGTGCATCAGTGGTTTTATATAAATCATACGCATTGGAGATGTGATTTTAAATTAAAGCATCAGGTTTGAAATATTTTTTTGCTTGCTCCAGTGTTGTTCTTTGTATTTAATGCCTCGATTATTTTAGTTATGTATACAACCCTAGTGTTTTTATATATTTAGCGCACCAATCTTATTTTTCCATGAAGAACAACATTAAAATCATTGACCACCCATATTTTTTTAGTTGTGATGAAGTTTCGTTATAATCTCCACTAAAAAATCCACTACCACAAATGGATGTCATAGAGGAGTTTTTTTAGATATTCTCACTTTATAACACTAAAAACATCTATTATAACCTCCTCTAGAAGGTATTTTTCTCATAATGTTTTATGCGGATGGAACTCCTACTCCAAATGGTGTGAGGTCTCATTAGGACTTCAAATCGGGGATACTCTAGCGTTGGTGCACTTCCAACGTCATCAATAAGAGGACATGCATTAATTATCACTAAAACAATTTTAGAGATGAGAATAACTTGACTAGTGGATATCTGATAATTTCGAAATGAAATTTATCCAGTAGCACTTTAGGGGTGAATTTTTTATATAATTAATTTTTTTTAAAAAGGAAATACCTATATCTATCTATCTATCTATCTACTATTATCTATCTATTATCTTCTTTTATAATATATATATTATAATTAATATATATATTATAATATATGCGCCTCTTTTCTCTTTGGATTCTAATCCATTTGAGACCTAGTTGACGATGCTAGACCCGCCAACATTTAGGGGATCTCCTTGATGTGAAGTCCCAACTAGACCTCACACCATTTGGAGTAACAGCCCCAGTAGTGGGTGGTAATATTATGCCCTCGCTGTGGAAACACCCAAAGGGAAGTATGATAACTTGGGGTGAGAGCAAGTGTGTGAGCCTCCGGAGAGCCATGTGTGATGCAAGAAGGTTACAACACATGAAGGAAAAAGGAAGTGTGCCCCTTGGAATCCTATAATAATACACAACTTGAAAGGAACACATGAGAAAAATGAAATTACAAGCTAAGATGTAGAATATTCCAATTGTTAAAGTGATGAATTAATACAACAACACACATTCAACAATATTCATATAAATTCAAACAAAATAGTTCATAAGCATAATCATAAGTTGGATAACATATAGTACAAATGCAACAAGAGTAGTCCTAATATATCCATAACATTTGCATGAGAGCATGTTGGCTCTGATTTTAATATTATAATTGAAAGTACCATCCATACATACACCATTGATAACCACTAGCCCCAATAGTGGAACATTATAGTCAAGAACACATTTTCCTCGAAAGAAGTATGTTGTTTTATGCTATGGAGAAGCCAAGTATCTTTAGAGTACTCCCAAGCTCTTTCTAAGCCTAAGCCTAGCCAAAAGCTTGGCTCCCAGAAGCCTGTTACATTAGTAATGTGGTTCTATTCATAACAAGAGAGGGTTTTCTCTTAAACACCCCCTTGTGATCTCTGGACTGCCCTCATGACTCTTCAACTTCTTTACAAAATGACACATTACATAACATGATGGCTCTTCCTATTCTAATATTGGCACTTGGAATTTTAATTACAATATAATTACAAATAATATTACATTTTACACTTGTACCCATATAAGACAAACTATGGTAGAGAAAACTTGACAGCCTAACATGACACAACGCTATGATGCTTGAGTTTGGGAGAAGTCTAGCTCAAAAACCACCACTTGCTGCTTCTTGGTCATGTATTGTTGCTAATGTTCGTATTGTGTGATGGTGTCTCCAAATTGTATGATGGTGTCCTACTGAAAGCAGACTCTGGATGACATGGCATCTCGGTACACTATCTTGGAACCCATGTCCAACTCATTCTGAATCATGAGAAACATTTTTCTAACTTTGACACGAACACCAATGAAATTCTGCATGTTTTGACTGTCAAGCTCGAAGTCTTTCCTGGCAGCATTTTGTTTAAGTTGCTCCAAGTACTCTTCGACCTCCTACTGGACTTGGTTCTTGGGTTTAGATTTGGTGAGTGAACTGACTAATGGGATTTGGTGTGTTCTCACCAAGACATCCAAATTGCTAAATAACCGTACATATGGTGGCCTGAATGGTGCAATGAATGAGTGAACCGACTGATGGGATCTAGTGTGTTCTCACCAAGACAACCAAATTGCTAAATAACAATACATATGAGGGCTTGAATGGTGCCAGGAATGATTTGTGATGCTTGTTTTTTTGAATCAACATTCGAAAACTTGTACCCATATAAGACAAAGTATGGTAGAGAAAACTTGATAGCCTAACAAGACACAAGGCTACAATGCCTGAGTTTGGGTGAAGTCTAGCTCAACAACCACAACTTACTGCTTCTCGGCCACATATTGTTTCTTATGTTGGTACTGTGTGATGGTGTCCCCAAATTGTATGATGGTGTCTTGTTGAAAGCATGCTCTAGATGCCATGGAATCTGGGTAAACTATCTTAGAACCCATGTCCAACTCACTCTCAAGCATAATAAACATTGTTCTGACTTTGAGAGCACTACCAATGAAATTTTGCATGTTTTATCTGTTAGGCTCCAAGTCTTCCCTAGTGGAATGATCTGAATGCAGAAATTACCAAGATCTTTTCTAGTTCTTGTACAAAATGGAATGCAAGCGTTACTGAAACAGTTATTCGTTTATGTGATTTAACTGTTATACATGAAATTATTTTAAGTATGAAACTACGAATGTATAGATTTAACTAATTCCACATAAATCACATAATAATACCATAATACCAAAAGTTTGTTATGGAGTTCGTCCCTCCTAGACTATATCTCCAGGTCTGCCTCAAAAATGTACATCCACTATATTCCTTAAGCCAAGAGAAATGTTGCTTACAATGAATCATCAGTTGAACTACGGATGTTGCAGATATGGATCATCTACTAAAAATGCTACTTGAATATAGATTCTTATCCTTCAACAACTAAGAAAGGATGAGGATGAATTGCACACTACTACTAAAGAACTAAAGCTTGATGGACCTTTGACTATATGGTGGCTGAACAGAGATTGAAAAGTCAAAGTGGATCTTGTCAATCATCAATGTACTTCGACATTGAAACTACGCAAGTAGGATGTCCTTTGCTCCTTCAATAACCTGCAAAAACAAACTCTCCACCGGTCATATTTGATATGTTCTCCAGAACGTTCACTTCATCTTGAAGTTGAGAACACTATCTCCTTTCCTCTCAAGTCACCCGTCCCTCCTTCAATGATCAACATGCCTTTTAAAAGCTTCCAATTACATTCGAGGTCTTTAAAAATGGATTGGTATGTTTTGATTGATCTTTGGGATATCATTTTTCTCAATCTTCTCAGTATTTGACACTTAGGGTTTAGTTACAAGATTTTTGGCATAAAAATCCTCCTAAAAATCATACAAAAACCCGCTTTAGCACTATAGGATAAGAGCTAATTTCCAAACGTCAGATAATTGAGTAGAGGACAACAGGGCATGTGAACACCTATTGACTTCCGACAGTTACGGCTTATCCTCAAAGGCAGTTCTCACTACGTTGACTGGCGGTGCCATGTGAGCAGTCTGACTCCTGACAGTTATGGTGAACTGCTGGCAACAATTAAGTTTCAAAGCCCCGTGGCTTCATTTCTCTGTTCTCATTACGCAGCTACCACGTGGTTATGGTCTCCACGCAGTTTACAAGCCCACAACTTGTTAACCTCCACATTGCTCACATGTTGACTGCTCCCCGATATGGTTACACTAACCCTTACCTGCTAACTAGAAAATTGTTGCACTATTCACATGCTAGCTACGATAACTGTTAAGCCCATGATGGTTACATAACCCGTAGCTAACCTCCATTTCATTCGCATGGTAACTTTTACTGCGCGGTTCCGACACGGTTTTGATAACCCCGACAGCTAACCTCTCAGCTGTTCACATGGCCACAGATTATCCTGTGGTTCCGCTACAGTCTCTGCATGGTCTACAAACTCTGGCTTCACTTCCCATTTACATGCCACTTTTCCTGACATGGTCTTTGCTGACGATTAGGGACTCTATAATGTTTTAATTGTAATGTTTTACAATGATTTCAAAACAATAGGCCGAGAGGGTTTAGCACCTCAGTTTATGCGTTAATACATTGTCTTAATGTATTAGGATTATAGCATAGGGTCCGACAAGGTTTAACATGACCGCTTACATGGTTTAACATCTTGGCCTAGGTAGATTTGCATTTGACACCTAAGGTTTGTTCTTAGGATTTTAATTTACACCTAGGACCTTAGATCTAGGTTTAGTCCTTTTTACCTTAGGATTTCTTATCCTTTAAGGTTTACAAAGTGGACTTTAGACATTTGACATTATTAACACCTTTAAGTCATTACAATCATAACTTGTGTTTTTATGTCGCAGGTTGATATGATGACATCTTGCTCTGATGCGATGTTGATGTCAATACGGATGTCGATACTAATGTCGAACTGATGTCGATATTGATGTCAAAACTAATTTCGTACTGATGTCGAACTAATGTCAATATTGATGTCGATCTAATGTCGATATTGATGTCGAACTTAAGTCGATGACCATCTTTGTCGAAACACCTATTTTATTACATTATCAATAATTACTTATTTCAAAATGACATTTGGTAATTTCGATGAAATTTTGAGAATCCAAAATTGGATCACACTTCCTAACAAAAAGAAATTTTGGTTCTCCAAAAGTTTTATTACAATGCTTTTTGAAGAAAAATTTAATTATTGAACCTAGTTACATCTTTTCTAGATCTAGACAATTCTTACAAAATCCTATAGCATATGACATAAAATTTGCCCAATTCCATTTGGCATTTGATTATTCTCCAATAGGTGACTTGGATACATCCTAGCCTGCCGGTGTCGATGCTGTTTCACTAGGAATGATTGGACAATTTCCTTTGACATGCCTTGACAATTTTCATTTCTGACAAACTTTCTCCTTTGCACTTGTTGAGTTTTCAGAGTTGGGTGCTTATTTTGTAGATTGAAGCAAAAATTTTCCTAACTATTTCTTTATCTGAAGTGTCTTGTCATCTTCTGATGGCTGACTTTTTGTAGCTCCAGTTTTCTTACTGTAGACCTTATGTTTCGAACATTGCTCTATACAATGCCAAGAACTACTACAAAATGTACATGGATATATTCTCTTAACTATTTCTATTACCCTATTCTCACAAAAGAAGTCACTATCAGAATCATTATTACTAGAGGATTGCAGTTTCTTACCTTCTTTATCTTGGAGCTTCTTTGGTAGTAGTTTAGGATGCATTGACCAACATTGGTTAGCGATGTGACCAAGCTTCCCGCAAGAGTCACATTTTGTCAAATCACATCCTAGACCAAGATTCTTAGGTCTTTCTTGTACCATGATAGGTAGAAGCCTCCCTTGTCCATTTCTTACCAAGCCATCACCTTCTTGGTATCCCATGGCTTTCATCATGGATAAGGCTTTGCTTTCAGGAACCACAATTGGTTTCTAACTAGAGACTTAATCAGACTCAATTTCTCATGATGTTATTGAATCAAACTTTTCCTCAGCTAGTGATTTGGAAAATCAGGCAATGCCTTCCATTGCTGAATTTGGTGAGGATGAAAGAGAAGAACTACTTTTGTCTTCCTGTTGAAGAGAAAGTATGGCCTTTTCGCTATTTTAAGCCGCATCTTTCATGAGAGGACTGCTTCCTCTTTGATTCCTCCTCAATTCTTCCAAATCAGATTGCAATATTTGCTTGTTGCTCTCTAGCGCTTGCACCATCCTCCATAATGCAGCGTTTTCCTACCTATACTGTTGATTGAACTCTTCCAGTTCCTTTAGCCTTAGCTACTTTCGGGAGTTTCTGCCCATATTGTACTTGAAAAAGAGATAGACTACTCTAATACCACTTGATTTGAATGCAAAAATTAGCAAGATGTTTTCTAGTTCTTGTACAAAATGGAATGAAAGTGTTACTGAAACAATTATTCATTTATGTGATTTAACTATTAGAAATGAAATGATTTTAAGTATAAATCTATGAATGTTTAGATTTAATTAATTCCACATCAGTCACATAATAATACCATAATACCAAAAGTTTGTTACGGAGTTCATCCCTCCTGGACTACGTCTCTGGGTCTGCCTCAGAAATGTGTGTTTGTTGTATTCATTAAGTCAAGAGAAATATTGATAAATGAATCATTAGTTTCACTATTGATGTTGCATATATGGATCATCTCCTGAAAAGTCTACTTGAATACAGATTCTTATCCTTCAACAACTGAGAAAGGATGATGATGAATTGCACACTATTACTAAAGAACTAAATCTTGATGGACCTTTGACTGTATGGTGGCTGAACAGAGTTTGAAAAATTGAAGTGTATCTCGTCAATCATCAACATACTTCGACACTGAAACTATGCAAGTAGGATGTCCTTTGATCCTTCAATAACTTGCAAAAAGAAACTCTCCACAAGTCATATTTGATATGTTCTCTAGAATGTTCACTTCATCTTGAAGTGGAGAACAATATCTCCTTTCCTCTCAAGTCAACCCTCCCTCCGTCAATGATCAACATGCCTTTTTAAAGCTTCCAAATACATTCGAGGTCTTTAAAAATGGATTGGTATGTTTTGACTGATCTTTGGGATATCATTTCTCTTGGTATTCTCATTATTTGACACTTAGGGTTTAGTTACAAGAATTTTTTCATAAAAATCCTCCTAAAGATCATATAAAAACCCATTTTAGCACTATAGGATAAGCACTAACTTCTGGATGACAGATAACTGAGTGGAGGAGGATAGCGCATGTGAACACCTTTTGACTTCTGGTGGTTAAGGCTTATCCCCGGTGGTGGTTCCAGCTATGTTGACTGGAGATGCCATGTGAGCAGGCTGACTCTCGGCGGTTATGATAAAGTGTTGGCAAAAGTTAAGTTTCAAAGCCCCGCACTTCATTTCTCTGTTCTCATTATGCAGTTACCCTGTGGTTATGGTCTCCACGTGGTTTACAAGCCCATAGCTTGTTAACCTCCGCATTTCTCACATGCTGACTTCTCCACGATATGGTTACGCTAACCCTTACTTGCTAACCGAAAAACTATTGTGATGTTCACATGTTGGCTGCTATGATTGCCATTCCGATAGCCATTAAGCCCATGGTGGTTACATAACCTGCAGCTAACCTCCATTTCATTCACATGGTAACTGTTGCTACGTGGTTCCAACACGGTTTTGATAACCTTGACAGCTAACCTCTTAGTTGTTCACATGGCCAATTCTTATCCCGCGGTTTCACTATGGTCTTCGTGTTGTCTACAGAACATGGCTCCACTTTCCCTTTACATGCTACAGTTCCCGACGCGGTCTCCACGAACGGTTAGGGACTGTATAATGTTTTAGTTGTAATGTTTTACAATGATTTCCAAACAATATGCCGAGAGGGTTTAGCACCTCAGTTTATGCATTAATACATTTTCTTAATGTATTAGGATTATAGAATAGGGTCTGACAAGGCTTAGCATGAATCCTTACATGGTTTAACATCTTAGTCTAGGTATATTTGCATTTGACACCTAGCGTTTATTCTTAGGATTTTGATTTATACCTGGGACCTTAGATCTAAGTTTAGTCCTTTTTACCTTAGGATTTCTTATCCTTTCAGGTTTATAAAGTGGACTTTAGACATTTGACATTCTTAACACCTTTAAGTCATTACAATCATAACTTCTTTTGTTTTTATGTCACAAGTTGATATGATGACATCTTGCTCTGACGCGATGTTGATATCGATACGGATGTTGATACTGATGTCAAACTGATGTCGAACTGATGTTGATATTGTTTTCGAAACTGATATCGTACTGATTTCAATACTGATGTCGATCTAATCTCGATATTGATGTCGAACTTAAGTCGATGACCATCTTGGTCGAAACACCTGTTTTATTACATTATCGATAATTACTTATTTCAAATGACCATCTTGGACATTTGGTAATTTCGATGAAATTTTGAGAATCCAAAATTGGATCATGGAATTTTGTCTAAGTTTCTCCAAGTACTCTTTGACCTCCTACTGGACATGGTTCTTGGGTTTAGATTTGGTGAGTGAACTCACTGATGGGATCTGGTGTGTTCTCACTAAGAAATCGAAATTGCTAAATAACTGTACATATGAGGGCCTAAATGGTGCCATGAATGAGTGAACCAACTGATGGTATTTGGTGTGTTCTCACCAAGACATCTAAACTACTAAATAGCCATACATATGAGGGCCTAAATGTTGCCATGAATGATGTGTGATGCTTGTTGTTCTTAATCAACATTTGAAAACTTGTACCCATATAAGACAAAGTATGGTAGAGAAAACTTGATAGCATAATAAGACACAATGCTATGATGCTTGAGTTTGGGTGAAGTCTAGCTCAACAACCACTACTTGCTACTTCTCAGACACATATTGTTGCTAATGTTGGTATTGTGTGATGGTGTCGCCAAATTGTATGATGGTGTCTTGATGAAAGCAGACTCTAGATGCCATACCATCTGGGTAAACTATCTTGGCACCCACGTCCTAATCATTCTGAAGCATGAGAAACATTGTTCTGACCTTGACAAGACCACCGATGAAATTTTGCATGTTTTGTCTGTTAAGCTCCAAGTCTTCCCTAGTGGAATTTTGTCTAAGTTTCTTCAAGTACTCTTCAACCACCTACTAAACTTCTTGGGTTTAGATTTGGTGAGTGAGCCCACTGATTGGATCTGGTGTGTTCTCACCAAGACATCCAAACTGCTAAATAATCGTACATATGAGGGCCTGAATGGTGCCATGAATGAGTGAACCGACTGATGGCATTTGATGTGTTCTCACCAAGACATGAAAACTGCTAAATAATTGTAGATATGAGGTCCTGAATGGTGCCATGAATGATGTGCGATGCTTGTTCTTTTGAATCAACATTCAAACCTTCTCCTTCTCCAACTCTACTTATGGCTTCATCATATTCACTAAGTCAAGCACTGCCCCTTTGTATCGCATTATTCACTCTTGCACATAAGCAATGACAGCATGTATGTTCTTGATATTTTTAGCAAACTCTTTTCTCTCCTACCATAGGCCATGAAAATAGAAAGCTTATTTATCTATGGTGACAAACCCCTCATAGAGCTTCTGCATGGTTTCTCCAAGTGTTGATACTTTAGAAAGTGTCACTGATCTCATATCCTCCAAGTAAAACTATGTGGAAACTACATTCTATGCTGTTGTGCAGAGTTGTTCCGCCTCTTTCCAGGAAGCATACAAGTTAATGTCAAGTTCTCATTCTTAGTGGTCAAACACTAAATTTTTGATCTAGTTTCTCCTGCATAGGAAAAGTTGGCATCGACAATGTAGTTTGGGTGTTTCATGGTATCTGACACTATCACCTTTTCTCTAACACATGCAATTAATCATCCAGAAAGTGATTTATCCATGCATGTACAATCCTCCTTTGAAACTCATAGAATGATAGATTGTACGCATCCATTATTGGATCATCATCAATAGGAGCAACATGCCCTTCCTCGCTCGAAGTTCTCTATGATATTGGATGTGGTTGAAACTGAGAGATGACTTGTGGCGCTCTCGACATCATTTCAAAATTTTCTTTATGTGCCTCATGTTCCATCTCCATGTATTTCACTTCAATTAGTTTCCCAATCTATTGAGCAAGCTCCCAATACTGCATTTGTTAACCCTCCTCTTCAGCTGCTAGTTGTTCTTGTTCCTCCTCTTCAACATGTGTCAGTGATGTTTCCTCTGTCATCGTTCCTTGCCTTTTTTTTTCTTCCTCGTTCTTCTTCTCTTCTCGTTCTATCTCTTAATATCCTTTACTTCCTTCAACTTCCACTCTATCTCATGTAGCTTCAATTCTACTTTTTTCAACCTCTACTTTTCCCTCTTCCTCAAATATTCTCTTTGTATCATCTTCTTCCTCTTCATTTATGTTGCCAAAGATGCTTTCATGAGAATGTGATATGCTTTAATCTTGCAACTTTGTTCTCCCTTTCAACTATCAGCAATCTTCCTCTTTCCCTTGTCCTACACGAGATTATTGCCTTCTGCTACTGTTGCTTCCAGAGTTGTTTTTATATGTGGAGAAACATGTGAATTCCCTACTAATTTGACTAGCTAATGAAGTTTGGAGGAATTGTAGCAGTACCTCCAAGGATCCTCCTCTAGCCAACAGAATGCCTCATCGATCCACAGAAGGTAAACTCTCATAGAGTGGTATTTGCGAACACTGTGGGGATCATACAGATTAATGTCTCGAGTGCCGAATTCAAATCTCACTATCTCCTTTGCCTCAACATCCACGACTTTAAATTTATTTATCTCATATAATCCAATATGCAAAAGGAAGAGTGGGCCATGGTTCTTTCTTCATCCTATGTAACATTGTTGACAACCCTGTGCCGAGATGGTATAATACTTCTTGCATGATAAGTTTGTCAATGGCATATATTGGTAAGACACGTAGAGGCTTCTTTTTCCGAAAAACTATAATGAAGATGCTACCTAGTGAGGCATAAAAATATGTGATGTTTGCTATCACCTCCATTTCTTCTCTTACCATGCAAGGTGGATCTTCTTCAAAGATAAGATTGTATAGTAGGATGGATAGATGTGCATGAAGTTTCTCACTGTGTCCATGCCCAGTTCATTCTAGGGAACTACTGTTGTGCACATATTGCATCCAGTAAGTATGCAGACATATAGAATCTTACTTACTCACCCTTGGGAGGATTTTGAGCCTGTGCTACATGGGTCTTCAACTGTTGAGCCAATAGATTTTACAAGTTGAATGGCCTCCCATCATTCACCACTTCATCCAATAAGACTACCCACCCTTGAGGAAACATTTTCATGCTCTTGAGCATGGATCCTCCAAGAAAAGGCAACCAAGATCTGGTAGGCCTTCCTAAGGGACTTTGTGTTGTACACATGGGTGGGTGTCTATCGAAATTTTGATGGCTCTTTCACCCAGCCTTTTACAATGTATCTTATGTTCACATGGTTGTGGGTGGCATAGAAGAGTGATTCCTTCCACTATACTTTCTTGGAAAAGTGGTACATTTTCTAAAAGTATCATGTCTGAAAGGTGGTGAGCTTTCATCTACTAGCGCTTCTCAATATCATGGTATTATCATAAATGTGTGAAATAATCGAACTTATGACATCTGCACACATGAAGGTTGGATATTTGCATACAACCTTGTATAATCTTGATTTCCAGACACTGAGATACACTTGTCGGTCCTCTAAGTCTACCTCGAAGTCCTTTGAAAAGCATATTTAATCTACTTCCATGTCAATGATGATCCCTTTTCTATAAATAGTTGAGTATGTACATACACTGGAAAATGAAATGATGTTTTCTCAACTGCTTACCTAATACTACTCTCAGTGGTTTCCTTTTAAGAAGCTCTATTAAGTGCCATGATAATAGTGACTGCTGGAGAGGTGCTCAACAATGATTATACCTGTGGGACCAGAAGGACACTCATGGAAGGAAAATGTTAGTCTTCATAAAATCTACTTACAAGGCAAGTTCAAGAACAAAGCTAGTCATCTGATGGGGAGGATTGCATAGTTTACTCTTGTAAGATGGAATGGATTCCTATGGGATGTGCACACTACATAGTCCCAGTAGACAAGATGGAAGCTTGATGGTTGAAAATGTATAATGTGCTTTTTAGCCTAGGCAGAGGCCTGGGAGGGATTGCACATTTCGTAGTCTCAGTGGCAAAAGATGATAGGCTGGATCCTAGAACTAAAAAGTGTCCAATTGGAGCATACATGGATTATGCATTGTGCAATTCCAAAGGCCAAGATTGTGTATTGAGCCTTAAGATTGCGTAATCCTAGGTGACCTAAATAAAAACTGGAAAAGGGAAATACAGATCTACCTAAGGGAGCTGTGGAAAATGAGAAAATATGAGAGATAGTGTGGAGATAAGTGCAGATCTAACTAAGTGTAAGTAAATATATGTGAATCATATACAGAAATTAATCAAACAAAAGGAAAATGAAGTATGTGAGGAGAGTCACTGCAACTACAACCATTGATGCAAAAATAGGAAAACTAATGTGATACTTGGGAAAGGAAATTTAAAACTTAAAAAAAAAACTTCTATATGTTAAAACACCATCAACCATGAAGATAGATAAGTAAAACAACACTCACACAAGCCAAATGACAAAAAGTGATAGAAAAAAAAACAAAATATGACAAAATCAAAGCTCATCCAGAAAAGCACTGACGATTACACCAAAGGTTCCTTGATCTCCTAGGGAATGTTAGAGATCCCAAATTGAGTGTGAAAATGAGATATAGAAGCTTCAATTAAATATATTTGGACAAATTAGGGTTTATGGCATGCATGCCTAAAATAAAGGAAAAATCAACACATGGTGAAAGTTTCTAAAAATCACAAGTGCCTTTTTCGGGTTACTAAAAAAAGATCCCTAGATTTTAGGTGTGTTTTTTTCTTTTTTCTCTTTTCGGGTGAAACTTTCCATGCACACTGCTAGGAAAGTCTTTGCAGTTCTCGAGAATTGGGCAACTTTATGGCTCAATGCACTCCGCAGTTTCTAACCTTAGCTAGGGTTACACAATTTGTGGGCTCAGTGCTGGGATGCCTCCCATGACTGCGTAGTTCCTAATCACAAGGTTGACTTCCAATCAACACTACATAATCACCATCATCAAGTCATATTTCCCTCCAAGATTGTGTATTTTCTAGAGGGCAGCAGAAAACTATTGTGAGACAATGTTTGGAGATGATCCTGTGACTTAGTAGAATCATCTAAGTGAACATACACAAGAAAAACTGAAAAGATAAGTCTAAATAGAAGAATGAATACCTGCATTACTGCAAGATGATTTTTTGTGGATAAAAAGGAAGGCTCCAAAATCAAAGCATAGACAAAATTTTGGAGGGTGGTTATAGCCGCTACAACAATGGTGACACGCTAGTAGAACTCCAACTCTTCGTATGGATCTTTTCTCTTGCGAAAAATGTCTAACTCTTCTGTAAGTATTGTTCAGTTCTTTGATCATCATAGCTTGTTGACTTAGTCTGAGTTTCATATATAGTCCCTACCATTCTCTTCATCGGTAGCACACATACCAATGCAAGTCATATGAGTTGTTTAAATTAGGGATGATGAGTATAGATGCTCAATTAAAAGATATTGTCAAAGTCATAGTTTTCATCTATAGTGTTGTGCCACTTCGAGGAGGCCTTGGCACTACCCTGGCAGAGTCACTTCAAGAAAATAAACATTGCTCCACTATCTGCGAGCTTGGACAGTACCCCACTGGAGTTACTTGCGTCACCTCTCTGTGTTGGAATCGTTTCTCTTCTTTCGCCCTTTATTTCATTTTTCATTTTTTTGCATTTTTTATTTTTTGAGAGAACTGTGCATAGACACCTATTTATTTCATGAGGTGGAAGAGGGATCTCAACTTATTGAGAGAATAAGAGGTTGTCCCTTTAGATAAGGATATTTTTATATACTTATGACATACTTTTTAAGGTTTTCCTCCTCCTTACTCTACTTTAATTAGTTGACAAGGTTTTACCGAAAGAAGAAGACCGACTAGAGTAGGCAGTGTTAGTTAAAATGTAGGCATCGTGATTTCACCATGACTCTCTCTGAAAGGGATGTATTCTACATCAGAGTATCATTGACTAAAATACATGAAATATTCTCATAAACACAGGGAATATATAGATAACCAAGTGTTAATAATTGTATAGCGTCTTCTTGGACTTCACCTAACTTGCCTAGAAGACAAACACGCTTTAATGCAAAAGCTAGCCTATTGTTGAAAAGAAAACCAGTGAAAGGAAAGAACCGGAGCAAAATGTAAAACATATTAAAGAAAATCAAGGAACAATAAAGAAAAGAAAAACTACTCCTACTCCTAACCTAAATAGAGCATAGGATAAACTTATGTAAAGTGGTACTTCTAATGCATCCATCAATGCATCGACTAACCTATGTAGGCGAGGGAATGCTTGTCAAGAAAGATATACAAGCATACCGACAAACAATAGACATAAGTAAATATAAGCCAAAATCTTTGAATTTTGAGTGAGCTCCCTAAAAAGTAAAGACAAAAAGCACATGAAAGGAACTCTACAAAAATACCATGGTGTTCAAAGTCAAAGACATGCAGGGTCAAACTTTTGAACATGAAAAATGAAAAAACATGAAGAAATAAGAATTTATTTTGTTTTGTAATAGGTCTTGCTACGTACAGCTCCTCCAATTACAGATCCATAGGATCATGTGATACCAATGGAGGATGCAGAGATTATAATATATATTGATTTTCATTATGTGCAATAGAGTGATGAGGATCCTGTAAAGATTCAACAATTTTCTGATCGAGAGTGAAACTGACCTCATGGCTATGAGAACCTGACATAACCATCAACTCAGGATGAAGTGCCTTGACAACCTAGGGAGGTTCTAATTTGTTAGAAGATGGATCATTTAATACCAGTGCCTTAGAAAGATCAAGAGTGGAAAAATCATAATCGTGATGAAACAAGTCAATGAAAATATCATGACACCCATGATCATAAAGTTGAAGATTACAAACAGAGGCATCTTGATGATCTAATGAATCATAAAGATGGAATGATGGCGAGAAAGAAATTTCACCCTCTATGTTCCCAAAAAGTCAAGATGAGAAATTGGGATGATCAGGTTGAAAAAATTTGTCCCCTCTCCATTTAAATGAAAAAATGGCATTCCATAGTTTCTGTGAATGATCGAAAGTAGTATCATCAGAAACTAAATTTTCACAAGATTGAAAAGGAATGAAATATTGTGGAAAATGTAAGGATAATGTGCAAGAATTGTGGACATGAGGAGGTCATCGTTTACCATATATTCTTGTTCAGACTCCCACACATACTCATCAAAAGTGATATCGCAAGTTGGCTATTTAACACCAACTCGATCCAGAAATTGATCCTCGTAAACTTCAAAATAGAGATCCAAAACATGTAAAAACAACACATCACAATCCGGAGGATCAAAAGTACCAAAGGATGGAGGATGAGGAGATAACAATTCATAAAGTCCATCTGACTCACAGTCCAAATCTGCATTGAAATTATGAGTAAGTGGGGTAGGAGAAAATGGTGGTAGATGAGTAGGTGAATTCTCAAATTCTCCAACCTCAACCTATGAAACAAGGGTTGTTTGATGAGATGGGGATGAAGGGTCACTTGGAACAAAAGCCTTATCCATCGCTGATGTAGAAGTTCTAACACCAAGGTATGTTGGGGAGGTTCAAAATATTCTAACTCGCATGCATTTTCTAAAATGTGAACAAGATATAGAAATATTTCTACCAAGAAAGACCAATCAACTTCATCTTCAGGAAATTCAAAGCAGTGATGGATAAAATGATCACGAAAATCTTGAATGGATTCATGAGGTGCTTCTCACAATTTTAAAATTCTCTTATTAAGAACTTTGCAATCATAAAGATTGAAAGCATGACATGACTCTATGAAAAGTTATTCGAAAGAATGAATGGAGCCATTAGGAAATGTGTTACACCATTCTCACACACTCCCTTCGAATGTGAGTATGAACAACCTACAGCGAACATCCTTAGAGTGGATGTCACGCTTTGTGCATAAATCAAGAAACTATGCAAGGCGGTCAAATAAGCTTGTTTCACCCTCGCCATTGAATTTTAGATTGGACAAGTCATCAATAATTCTCGCCAAATCTTTTAGATTTTCGTGTCTGGAAAAACATGACACGGTTATCATTTGGTAAGAAGTCATTAAATGGGTGCAAAAATTAAAAAAAAACTTCAACAACTTAGCTTGTCATCTGGCCCTCCTTCTAGAAGGAGAAATATTGACGACACTGGAGTCACCAACATTCAGGGGATCTCCCCGATATGAAGTCCCAACTGGACCTCACACCATTTAGAGTAGGACTCACAACAATGTGTGGTAATGTTATACCTTGAATGCGGAAACGTGTGGAGGGAGGCATGATAACTTTGGGTGAGGGAAAGTGTGTGACCCTACAGAGAGTCAATTGCGATGCATGAAGGTTCCAACACATGAAGTGAAAAGGAAGTGAACCTCTTGGAGGCATGTAATAGTATGCATCTTGAAAGGAGCACACAAGAAAAATAACATCACAAGATAAGACACAGAATAGTCCACAAGTTAAAGTGATGAATTAATACAACAACACGCATTCAACAAGATTCATACAAATGAAAACGAAATAGTTCATAAGCATAAGTTAAATAACATATATTGCAAATAAAATAAGAGTAGTCCTAATATATCCACAACATATGCATGGAAGTGCGTTGTGTCTGATTTTTTTATTACAAGTGAAAGTTTCATTCATACATACACCATTGATGACCACTAGCCCTAATAGTGAAACATTAGAGTCAATAACATCTCCTCCTCCAAAGAAGTGTACTACCCTATGCTACAGATAAGAAAAGGCTCTTCATAGTACTCCTAAGATCTTTCTAAGCCTAAACCTAACAAAAATCTTGCCTCCCAAAATCTTGTTACACGAGTTATGAGGTTCTATTTATAACAAGAGGGGGGTGAATATTTAGCTCGCCATTTTGACCTTTGGACTACCCTCATGACTCTTCAACTTCTTTTCAAAATTACACATTACATTACATGATGACTCTTCATATTCCAATATTGTCACTTGGAATTTGACTTACAAATAATATTACATTTTACACTTGTACACATATAAGTCAAAATATGATAGAGACTTGATATCCTAACAAGACACAACACTTTGATGCTTGAGTTTGGTTGAAGTCTTGCTCAGTAACCTCCAATTGCTCCTTCTCGGTCACATATTGGTGCCAAGCTTTGACCTGTGTGATGGTCTCCCCAAACTACGTGATGGGGTCTTGCAGGAAATGGCCTCTAGCCTCTATGGCATCCGGGTACACTATCTTAGAACCTATGTCCAACTCATTTTGAAGCATGAGGAGCATTTTTTTGACTTTGATAGGACCACCGATGAAATTCTACATGTTTTGTCTATTCAACTAGTGGCATTTTTTTCTCAGCTGCTCCATGTAATCTTTGACCTCCTACCAGACTCAGTTCTTGGACTTAGCTTTGGTGAGTGAACTGAATGATGGGATCTAGTGTGTTCTCACCAAGACATCCAAACTGCTAAATAATGAGGTGAGTTGCTTGTTGTTTGGAATCAACATTCAAACCTTTGCCTTCTCTAGCTGCAGTAGTGGCTTCACCTTCTTCACTAAGTCAAGTGGTGCCCTTTGTATTGCATTGTCCACTATTTCACATAAGAAATGGAAGCTTGTATGTTCTTGAGAGTTTTGACAAACACTTTTCTCTACTGCTATATGCCATGTAAATGGACAATTGCTTTATGTACAGTGACAAACCCCTTATAGAGCTTTCGCATGATTTCTCCAAGTCTTAATACTTCAGCAAGTATTCCTTCTCTCATCTCCTTGAAGTAAACCTATGCAGAAACATAATAATGTACTACCATACAGATTTGTTCTGCCTCTTGCCTATAAGCCCACAAGTTCTATGCCAATTGCTCATTCTTGGCCATGAAATACTAAATGTTTGAACTTGTTGTTCCTGCATAGGCCAAGTTAGCATGAGCAATGGCATGTCGGTGTTTCCTAGTGTCCGAAACTGTAACTCTTTCTATAACACATGTAGGTGATGCGTGATCATGCAAAAAGTGCTTTCTCCATGTTTGTATAATCCTCCTTTAAAACTCATCGAATGATAGATTGTACACATCCATTATGATATCATCATCAAGGAGAACAACATCCCCTTGCTCTCTCAAGATAGGCTCTATTACTGGAGGTGGTGGAGACTGAGAGATGACCTACTACACTCTCGAAATCATATTAACATCTTCATTTGTTGGCTCGTGTTCCATATCCATGTAATTCACTTCAACCATTTGATTAATCTACTAAGAAACCTCTCGATCCTGCATCTCTTCACTTTCATCTTAAGTTGGTTGTTCATGTTCCTTCTCTTCAACCTATATCGACATTGTTTCCTTTATCATTACTAATTTTCTTTTTTCTTCTTCCTTCTTCTACTTCTCTTCTCATTCTCTCCTCCTCAACTCTTGTTCTTCCTTCAACTTTTTCTTTGTCTCCTATAGTTTTTTTTTTTTCCTGCAACCTTTATTTTTCTCTCTTCCTCTGTTATGCTCTTTCTATCCTTTTCTTTCTTTTCACTTTTTTTTTCCAAAGATTCTTTCATGAGAATGGGTTATACTTTCATCTTGCACTGTGTTCTCCCTCTGGACTGTCAGCAATCTTCCTCTTTCCCTTGTCTTACATGGGATTGCTTCCAAAGTTTCTACTATTTGTGGACCAACCTGTGAAGTCCTTGCTAAACTGATCGGATCACAGAGTCTAGAGGCATTGTAGTAGTGCCTCCAATGATCCTCCTCTAGCCAATGTAATTCCCCACCAATCCACAGAAAGTAAACTCTCGTGCAATGATATTTACAAATATTGTAGGGATCGTATAGATTAAAGTCTCAAGTTTTGAATTGAAATATCACTATCTCCTTTTCCTCGACATCGACGACTTTCAAGTTCTTTATCTCGTATAATCAAATATGCAAAGGAAGAGTGGGGCATGGTGTATTCTTCTTCCTATGTAGTGTTGCTGAAAACCTTGTGGTGAGATGGTATGATACTTATTGCATGATAAGTTTTTCAGTGGCATAGTTTGGTAAGAAATGCAAAGGCTTCTTCCCACCAAACACTGTAATGGTGGTGTTGGATGGTGAGGCATACCAATCTATGATGTCTCCTATCACCTCCATTCCTTCTTGTGACATGCAAGGTGGATATTCTTGAAGGATAAGTGCTTAGTTAGCTATTCCATTACTCCTTGACAACTACATTCTGAAAGAAACTTGTAATAGATGTGCAAAGTGGTTTCTCATGGTGTCCATGTCTAGTTCATGCCAGGGAACTAATATTGTGCACAAATTGCATCTAGTAAGTATGTAGACATATATAATCTTTCCTTCTCATCATTGGGAGCATTCCGAGCCTGTGCTACATGGGCCTTCATCTATCGAGCCAACATATCTGACCATTTGAACAACCTCCCATCATTCCCCACTTGGTCCAATAACACTACCCACCCTTTAGGAAATGTTTACATGCTCTCTTTACCATGGATCCTGCAAGCAAAGGCAACCAAGAGATGGTAGGCCTTCTTGATGGAATTTTTCTTGTACACATTGGTGGGTGTCTCTTGAAATTTGAATTTCTCTTTCACCCAACATTTAACAATGTCTCTTGTGTTCACATGGTTGAAGGTGGCATAGAAGGGTGAGTCCATGCGCTCCACTCATTCAGGGAGGTGGTATATTTGTTGAAAACCTCCTGCCTGAAAGGTGGCAAGCTTCCATATATTGGAGCTGCTCAATGCCATGGTCTTCTCATCGATGTGTAAGAAAATCTACCTAATGAAATTTATAGATGGGAAGGTTGGATAACTACATGCCACCCTATATAACCCTAGCTGTTGGATTCTTAGATACACCTATTAGTCCTTTAAGCCTACCTTGAAGTCCTTTTTAAAAGCATATTTAATCTACTGGCATGTCAGTGATGATCCATTTTCTATAAGTAACTAAGTATTTACATACACTGGAAAATCAATTGATGTATGCTCAACTCCTTCCCATTACTTCTCTAAGAGGATTCCATTAAAGAAACTCTCTTAGGCTCTATGGTAACAGTGGTTGTTGGAGAGCTGTTCAAAAATTGTTGTACATGTGGGACAAAATGGACACTCATGGAAAGCGCATAGGAGTCTTAGGAAAATCTACTTTCAAGGAAAGTTCAGGCAACAAATTAAGCATCTGATGGGGATGATTGGGAAATTTTCTCTGGTAAGAACGACTGACTCCCTGTGGGAATTGTACAATGTGGATTCCCAATATCCAAGATGGAAGCTTGATGGTTGAAACTGTGTAATGTGTAGTTTCGCCAGGGAAGACGCCTCGGAGAGACTGTGCATTGAATTGTCTCGATCGCCAAGGATGATAAGCTAGATCCTGAAACTGTGCAATGCATAGTTGGAGAGAGCTTCGACTATGCACTACATAATTTCAGAGCACAAACTGTGGCTTGAGCCTTCAGATTATGCAGTGCCACCTGGGAAAGTGAAAGTTGACTAAGGGAAATGCATATCTGCCCAAAGGAAGTGTGGAAAACGAGCATATATGAGAGTTAGTGTGAAATTGAGTGAAAATCTTACTAATTGTAAGTAAATGCATGTGAATCAAGTGCATCAATTAATCAAATAGAAGGAAAATGATGTGAGGAGAGTCACCGCAAATTTGAAGATTAGTGCTAAAAAATGAAGACTAATGCAACACTTGGAAAAGTCAATCTAAAACTTAAAACAACACTTCTACAAGTTAAAACAAGTTAAATCACTATCAACCATGAAGTGAAACAACATTCACATAAGCCAAATGAAAAAAAGCAACAGAAAAAGCGGCAAAAGATAAAAAATGTAAAACTCACCGAGAAAAGCGTCCACGATTGCACTGAAGGTTCCTTGATCTCGTCGGGAATTTTAGAGCTCAAAGATCGAGTGTGAAAATGAGCTCTAGATGCATCAATTAAATATATTTGGACAAATTAGGGTTTATCATGTGCATGCCTAAACTTAAGGAAAAAACGACAGTTGGAAGAAGTTTCTAAAATTAGCACAAGTGCCTCTTTCAGGATACCAAAACTAGATCCCTACTTTTTATGGTTTTTTTTTCCTTTTTACCTTTTCCGGGGGAAACATCCCATGTACATTACAAGGAAACACTGCGCAGTTATGGGGAATTGGGCAACTTTCCATTTATTACACTGTGCAGTTTCTGAACTTAGTGAGGGTTGCACATTTTATCGGCTCAGTGTTATGTTGCCTCCCATGACTGCAGAATTCCTGAGCACAAGGTTGAATACCAGCCAAGACTATGCAATTCCCATCATCAAGACTATTTTCCATTTAGGATTGCACAGTTTTTGGAGGCAAGCTTGGAAGTGCTATGAGACCAAGTTGGGAGATCAACTTGTGACTTAGAAGAATCAAGTAAGTGAACAAACACAAGCAAAAATGAAAAGATAAGTCTTAATCGAAGCATAAATACCTGAATCAGTGTGAGATGTGCTGCAATGGATAATAAGTAAGGCTCCAAAATCAAGGAATAGGTAAAATTTTGTAGGGTGGTTGTAGCCACTACAAGAGGCCCCTATTGACACGATGCAACGTGTTGAAGTTTGACAACTAGTAACTATGCTACAAATATGCAATGATATTCACGATAACAACATTAAATGCTAGTAAATGAAATGTCACATCCTTTCTATTGATGTGTAAATGTCTCACAACCCTTCTTGTTGTTTAACCATTATGTTTTGGAGTTTTTGATTGGAATGTAGATAATAAAAAAAATAATAGAATATTGATCTTTGTTGTTTAAAATCAGTTTTTGACTACATACATGGATCAATATTCTAAAACAATCTTAACTACATACATGGACCAACATTTTAAAAACCCTTGAGACACTCTAATCTTATAAAATTCATGATTCAAACTTGTTATTCCATCAAATCCCTACTAAAATATGCTAAAAATACCAAAAAAAAAAAAAAAAATTGTATAACAATATACTATGGAGCTTCCATAATATACTCTTCCGATTTAACATGTCATTCTCATGACCCTCCGAGGTCCTTGAGCTCTTCTTCCGGCTCGGGTTGATTTCTTTTCTCAATACATGCGATTTGAAAGATAAAATATTTCTAGTGTATGATTAATATCTCTAACGTGGTTCCTCAAAAAGAAATTATTGTCATTCTTGAATTGTGTTCCTTGCTCTTTGGGGCCTCCGCCTCCCACGTGCAGCAACAATATGGAATTGACCCTGACCCTCTGAGCCACTGTACCATTGTTGATAAAAAAAACGCAAATGGAAATGAGGGAAATGCTATGAATGGACCATTCTAAATGAAGGCGGTGAATGTGGTGATGTGGATTGTTATTTGGAGGAGACTAAACAACCATGGCCGATCACGGTTACCATAGGGCTGCTATGATTCAATTTCAGAGCACTAGCGCACGTCATCAGCAAATGTGGAGGCTGAGAAGGCCACCCAAAACAACAGTTGATAGGCCGACTTAAGCTATGAGAAGCTTCCAAAACTGTGACAGGAGTGCAGAAGTTTGGCCAGCTCTAAAAGAATTGGGCCCAGGATACGCCACGGAGACATGTATGCTGAACAGAGCCCAAGAAACCTCCTATGGAGATTGCGAAACCGTTGACATATTCGAAATGTGTAACACGAATTTGAATTTGATACGAAGAAAAAACAGTTCAGTTCTAGCTGACCTACTCACTTTATAAGAATAGAAAATCACACCATGTATCCAGCAAAGAATGGTTTCGACTGCTCGTGTCTCATTTACAGTAGTCCAAAGAGCAATGGATCATGGGGACTCACTTTTCATTGATAATTAAAGTTTAACGCCCTCAACAAATATGTCTCCTTCGTCCTTCTACGTGCACAGGGCCTTACGTTAGGGTTTTCTTCTACATTGGTGGGCTTTCTGCTTGTGCTTCTTTATTTCACCACTACACTTTGTATTTCAGAATAGCTACGTTCTTGATGCTTACTTGCGCGGGGGATCGAACACTGATGCTTTGCATCGCAGAAAAGAAAGCATTAAAAACCCACATGACAGAGTATAGTGGTTGCGGAAACACGAATGGATGATTGGGTTAGGGAGGATATCATCCTTCTTATAATTCTCAGGTCGAAAACCCTTCCATGGTAATAATTTTCAACATTTTGTGTCCCCTAACTATTTAAATCTCTTTCATTGGTTGCCTATTTGTTTTGTGTTTTTAAGTTTGCGTTTTTGGTTGAGCAGTTTTCAATTATATTTATATGGTAACATAATAAAAATTTTATGAGCGTGATATTCAAGATTTGGTGCAGTCTATTTGCTAGAATTGAATCAACTGTAAATTTTTACTAGGGTAAGGCAAAGCAAAGATCGGGAAGGAGTGATAAATTTTCAGATTATTAAATTCCCTTTTATACTGGTAAGGGAAGGAAAGAGTGGTAAATTTTCAGCTTCTTGGAAAAGTATTTATGCTAAGATATTTTTTTGGAGTACTCTAGTTATAAATGGAAATTATTTTAGTAAGTATTTATTTTATGAGGTGTAGATCAATTGGTTTTTGCTGGCCTTAATCTATATTAGGACACATGTTAAAATTTTATGGGGAGGAGTTGAGTATGAGAGCTGTCTTTTAAGTGATTAATTTTTTCTAATAAATAATTCATCCTTTGAAAAAAAACATGATTTATTTTCACTCAAGTAAAAAACTTAAAGAAATCATTCAAATAAAAATGGTAGACCATGTGTTTTCTTCCATGTATTAATCATGAAACTACCAAGAGTTATGTGGAAGATCGGATTAGGGATATAGTTTTCATCTGAAACCTTATAGTTTAAGTGCAAAAATTTGAGAAAATTATGAAAAAAATATATGTATTTTTTTCTTAAAAAGAATCTTTTATAAAAAAAAAAAAAAAAACTTTTCAAAATTTGGAAATTATTATGTTGAAAAATATAATAATAAAGAAAAACAAGTATCCTCTAACTAAGTGGACTATCCCAACAACCAAGGGAATTGAAGTACTTTGTCTTTTTTTTTCATAAATGAAATAAATATTTAAAAAATAAATACCTTTCTCTTGATATTGTAAACTCTTTTCCACCTATTTTTTTATAGATGAAATAAATATTTAAAAAATAAATACCTCTCTCTTCCTATTGTAAACTATTTTCAAAACTAATTGAGAAACCAAAGGTCGCACCTTTAGAAACTTATTCTAATGTTTTTCTTTCAATGAGATTATTCATTTGCTTTGCTCAAGAATGTTAGTGTAGGTAAAAATGTTTATTTTTTAGGTAGAACTTTGTGAGATATTTTTTTTGGGGAATAATATACGAATTTGTGAATGTGAATTTATCACATATTAATGAAAGATAACTTGATATTGTATTAAGTAAATAAAACATATTTTAGATATATTGCTCATTAATATTCAATGATCTATTTTTTATTTAATTATTGAAACATTTGTTTATTCTATATTCACTTATGTTCTTAATATAGGGATTTATATTTAATATTGAATTTTCGTGTATATTTATAATTTTATTTAGGTTTTGAATTACAAAATATTATTGTTAAATCTCTTGTCAACAAATTGAGGACTTCATTCTCCAAACTAATATATTATTAGTTAAATCTTAACTTTGGGCTAATTCTCTTAATTTGGTTATGAACATTTGTCTATATCAAAGAATAAATGACAACAATAACAAAAAAATATTTTTAATACTTTAATACACAAATTGTTGGGACCCCGACTCTTTCTTTTGTACGAAAAAGTTGGGGTTCGGCACAACCACCACGAGCGATTTTTTAACCAAAATTTTCATAAAAAAATGAATTTTAAAGCCCTAAAAATGAAAATGAAATTGATGAAATGCAAGATAAAAAAGATGTGGATTACCTGGTTCTCAATTTCAACGGTCGGATTTTCCGCAATCTTCCCAGGAAGTTTTCTTACCAAAAGCTCTTACTTTTCACTTTGAAGTCAAACAGTAAAAATGAATTTACAAAAGCCATTTTTATAATATTTTTTGAATAAATGAATTTTTAATTTGTTTCTTTTTCACTTTAAAAAGGTCACTTTTGATGCATTTTTATTAATTTTAAATAGGTATGAGTAATGTTTTGAGTTTTTGTTCAGAATATTGGGTTTTCAGGGAGAATTGATCATTTTCAACAAAAAACATAGGAGTCCTCTTTAAGCTCTTTTCTAACTCGTAAAATATGAAAATATTGCCGAGTCTTTCTTTTTAAACTCATTAAAACGGAATTAAAAGGACGGTCCATGGACAACTCTTTTCTAACCATATAAACATGAAAAGATTGCCGGACTTTTGTCGTTTCAATTTCGATATTGGTAATAAAACGACCTGTTTTCGATCGCTTTTTTACTTTTTCAGATTGAAGACACTAATTATGAAATGTACTCCTTGATTGTAATAGTCAAGAAGTTCTCACAAATATTATTTTATACCTTTTCAAGCTTGAGAGACACAAATTTACGAAAAAGGACAACCATGGAGTTTTCTTAAGTTTTTCTTCTCACTCCCTAAAATTGAAAAACACTGAGTTTCTCCTATACTAGACTCATTAAAATTTAACAGTAAAAGGACTCGTTCAATTTCAAACAAGAATGAACCACTCCTTCTTAGGGTTCGAATCTTAAACTAAGTTGGACTCATCCGAAGGATGAGCTTATAATCAAGCAAATGTTATCCTCCTCAAGCTTGTCAAAAATAAAGAGGTACTTGCCAGAAATGGTGGGGGAAAAGAGAGAAAAATGAACCCGTTTGTTATACTTTGTGTTTAGAAAAGCAATTAACCACTCTTGAACACAACACTTTTTGTTCACCTGGGTTGGGAAATCCTTTGCCTAACAATTAATCAAACCATATTGAAAGTCTTTAGCCGATTTCTAGGTATTAGCTTTGGGTCAATTGTCATCAAACCATCTACAATGTCATTATGTGTTCAAGTGGTCAGTTCAAATAAACCATTCATTTGAAAAATATCTATCACCCATCTTGACCATCCCTAAGTTAGTCCTTGCCAAATATATTTCTTCAAACTTGATCTATGATTTTGTGTTGTGGGCTTGTCTACGACGGATCACTTTCTATCGACTCCAACTCATTATCTAGAAAGATGATCTAGAAATTGTCAGTACCTTGGAATCTGCATGACTCAATGGCAGGTTTATCGCCTTTGACGACATGTTGCATCATTGACCTTCGATCAAAGGATTCTGTGACGTGTTCAACATCGACTCATTCATTCACATTTCATGGATTGTACTGAGTAATTTGAGGGCCATTAACATTACTGGTGGTTCCTCTCACACTTGTTAATAGTTTACATCATTGACTAGTAATCAAGTGGTTTCTACCATGTTCGACTTCGACACATTCATTCACATGGATAGAATCGTACTAATTCGGGAAGTAGAAATGAAGACCCTCGATCTAGTTTCCACCATCCAGGCTGCGAGGAATTTTGTTATTCATTTACAGTGGACTATTCATAAATAGATGGTTGCGGCCATACTATGTCTACATATGTCTATACTTGTGATGTATTACAAAATCATTCCTGTATCAGAGAAGTTTAGATATTTTCTAGTCAGTTTTGATCTGAGCATGGGAATGCCTACCTCAGCGATGATATGATCATATATATATATATATATATATTGCATTGAATGTTTTTATAGGTTCTGATCGGGTATCCACAGGAAGATCTTTGAAATGATAAAGTACTTCACTCTTCTTAGATGACAAAAACCATCCTCATCTATTACAGACTTCGCACTTTAAGGGGCAATCCATTGCACAAAAATTGTCACCATGACTTTCTGCAATCAATATGAGTTTATCACCACTCATACTTACCTCCTTTGCAAGTCTTAAAACCTCAGTTATTCATATCAAGCTTTGAAAATAAGATAAAGTCCTTAAAAATCTCTAAAACTCAGGTTTCGCACTTTCTATTAGCATTACCTGCGGTACCGCACCCCTTGGTCATGTACCCTATGCACCTGACTGCTCTGTCTCTGTGTTATGGGTGTGAACCCCTATAAAAGTTAAAAAGGCGCAAGTACATTCTTAAAAGCTCACTTTGAGTCAATTCTGGAAGCTTCTAGAGGGAATATTGCACTAGCAAGTTCTCTCCTTGAGGGTTCATGCATCCCATTTCTTAAGGAGCTAACCCCTTGATGTGAGGAGCTTATCCCCTTGAAGGAGGACTCTATCCCTTCAATGGTGGACCTTAACCTCCTTCCCTTGCACTATAAAATGAAGCTTTGGGCTGGTTACTTGGGAGGTTGAAAGCTGAATATTTTTAAGGGTAAATGCTATTGGAACTTAGTCTTCATAATTGAGCTTTTGAGAGGAAAGATCACATACCTTTTGATCTCATTTGGAAGAGAGTGAGGCTTGTCAAAGTAGAGGATATTCCTGCTTGGACCCTGGGAAGAGCTTGTACAGCATCAAGGCACCAAGGTTGTAAATTTCTTTTTCAAAGTTAATACAATCAAATTTATTTTTCTCAATGAGCTGTGTTTGATGGTTTATTTCATAGACTCCTTGATCACTATGATGAACATGATTTATTATATTAGCTATGCAGGTCTTCTTTGATGTGTGCTTGTTTGTGTTTGCAGGTTATTAAAAGGAAACTCTTTGAAGCTGTTGGAGCAAGGTTGCCACAAACTAGCGTTGGACTTAAGGTAGGGTCTAAAACACCTCTTAGCTTTTATTAATGAATTGAAATATGTTTAGAGAAAAGTATATTTGCTTTTCCTTCTTGTTGCTATATATCAATTGATACTAGGGAGATCGGTCTTGTCCGCAAGAATGATTTATCCGCTTAACAATGCTTCCTCTAAATGAGGTCCAGAATCCTTATCTTTTTCTCATACTTAGAATTTTTATTTTCTTTTTCCTTTTTACATAAATCTTGTAATCCAATGGACATTGTGGTGGCAAATATCCCATCAAAGTATGGCATGTTGTTGTCCAAGTCATGGGCAGGGAAACTGGGAGGTAGTCTCTAGATGGATACATCGCATGCCACTATTCCTATTTATGGTGGAGAGAAGAGGAGATTGAAGATGAAATAAGATGGCATTTTTTGTGAGTAAGGATAAGAAGGCCAAAACCCATCCTATTTATCCCACAAAAAAAAGTCTAGGATGTTGCAGTCTTTTTCTAAATGTTGATTGCCCAGAAAAACAATAAATTTATCAACTTGTTTTAACCAAGCCTATTTTGATGGTGTACTAGGGATGAACACTAGGAGTTGTATTTTGATGATGCTCATTCAAAAGAAGGTGCTAGTTTTTGAATTCTTTTGTTGTTCCCATATGGTGAGACTTTTACATTTGAAACTTGAATTTGATACTACAAACAATGTAGCAAAGTATGGAGTTGTTATATTAGACCTAAAGACTACAAGAAAGATAGGTGTGAAGATAATAACTATCTTTGGTGAATCATAGCTCAGAGTGAAGAAAATATGCAATAAATAAAAGACCAAACAACTAAGAATGAGGTCTTACAAAAATAATGTTTGGGATATCATTGACATTTTTTTCAATGCTTTCAACATCATTGTTATTCTTAGAGAAAGAATGACCAAGATGATGCATTGGCCACTACTGCTAGCTCATTTAATCCTCCTCCTATGCTCAAAATGAAAGACACTCGCAATATAAGACACTCGCAATTTTTTTAGGATGACCAATAGAAAAGAAGGTTCCTAGAAGTTATAGAGGAGTTATCAAACACACATATGGATCAGGAGAATCAGGCCTTTTATGATGACCAACCTACAGATGAGGAGGATGATCTTGGACCCAAACTTCTAAATTAGATTGTAGGCCACAAAGTCCTACAACTAGAAACTAATTTAATCCCCAAGGGTCCTGTCCCTTTAGAGCAGCTCTCTAACAAGAACGATGTGTCGATTAGGTCTATTGTCAAGCCAGAATTAAAAATGTTGACGAAAACAATCTTGGAAACCCTGTTCATCCTAAATATGAAAATATGTCCCTAACTTTAGATGAAGCAGACAAGTTGAACTATTTAGAGTTGTTCCAGGAATTCAGAGATTTATTTGCATGGTCATAAGAGGATTTGAAGACCTATGAAACTTTTGTGTTCCAGCATAAGATCCCATTGAAGCTGGGAACTAAACCCTTTGTAGGGTTGAGGCTCACACCTTAGAGACAATTTTTGGGAGAGTTATAAGAAAGTTCTTGCATGAAATAATAATGATAAATATCACATTCAGTTCTTCATCTACCTGAGTAATGAACTGTAGTGATTGGCAAGAGTCAGTGTAGTGATTATCTATAGATAGAAATCCTTCCCTTTTGGGTATGATCAAAATATGTGCTAATATAATTAGGTTGCATTGTGAGAAAGTGTACAAAATAATCTGATAAAAAGGAAATTTTTCATCTCCACCAAGGCATGAATGTTCTCATCTAGGCACCATTGTTCTGATTTGGATAAATTCGATAAAGTGAAAAGCAATGTAATATTATTATCCTTATAATTTAATAATTTCCAATATTTAGGTTGGCAAAGCTCATGGGTCAAACCCAACACTATGTTGATTATGTATATACGTTTTCACCATGGCTTCGACCATATATAATAAAACAAAAATAAATAGATTAACATTTTAGGTCCACACTAATTATATGAATTCATTGAATATTTGGAGAATTGTGAATTGACCCCATTTCATTATTCTTTTGGGTTGTAAAACATTGGTGGTAATGTTGATTTGAAGGTTGTTTCCATCCCTTAAAAATTGACACAAAAAAATGCTCATTGGTAGTGGTCAATGTTTTCCATAAATGATGTTTTCAAAGTTTACCTCATGCAGATGGAAAATGAATACATTTCAGAATTTAAAGCGTACATTGCCAGTGTTCCTATGGTGACAATTCATTTTATTAGACTACCTCTAAATGAGCTCCAATGATCCTTATCTTTTTTCTCATACTTAGAGATGATTTATTTTTTTTGGCATAAATCTTGTAATTCAATGGACATTGTGGTGGCAACTATTCCATCAAAGTATGACATGTCGTTGTCTAGGTCATGGGCAAGGAAATTGAGAGGTACTCTCTAGATGGACATGATGTATGCCACTATTGGTATTTATGATGAGAGAAGAGGAGATTGTAAATAAAATAAGCTGGAGTTTTTTGTGAGTAAGGATAAGAAGGCCAAGAAGCATCATGTTTATTCCATAGAAAAAAGTATAGGATGTTGTAGTCTCTTTCTGAATTTTGATTGCTAAGAAAACTAGAAATTTATCTACCTCTTTTAACCAAGGGTATACCTAGGGATGACATATAGGAGTTGTATTTTGATGGGGATTATTCAAAAGAAGGTGCTAGTGCTGGAATGGTTTTGATGTCCCCATATGGTGAGACTGTTACATTGTCTTTCAAACTTGAATTTGATACTACAAACACTATATTGAAGTATGGAGCTCTTATCTTAGCCCTAGAGACTACGAGAGGGATAGGTGTGAAGATAATAATTGTATTTGGTGAATCAAACCTCACATTGAAGAAAATATGCAATAAATAAAAGACCAAACATCCAAGGATGAGGTCTTACATAAATCATGTTTGGAATATCATTTACAATTTTTTCAATGCTTTCAACATCACTGTTATTCTTAGAAAAAAGAACCACTAAGTTGATCCATTGGCTATTGTTGTGAGCACATTTAATCCCCCCCCCCCCTACCATGCTCAAAATGAAAAACGAGATTGACATGAGATATTAACCCTCTATACCTTACAATATAAGACACTGGCAATTTTTTTGGATGACCAATGGAAAATAAGGTTCCTAGAGGTTATAGAGGAGTTATCGAACACACATATGGATCACGAGAATCATGCCTTTTATGATGACCAGAATGTAGATTAGGAGGATGATCCTAGACCTAAGCTTATAAATCATATTGTAGGCTACAAAGTCATGCCACTAAAAACTAATTTAATCCCCAAGGGGATTGTCCCTTTAGAGTAGCACTCCAACAAGAATGATGTGCCCATTAGACTTACTATCAAGCTAGAATCGAACAATGTTGACCAACACAACCTCAACACCCATGCTAATCCTAAATATGAAAATATGTCTCAAACTTTAGATGAAGCAAACAAGTTGAAGTATTTAGAGTTGTTCCAAGAATTCATACATGTATTTGCATGGTCATAAGATGATTTGAAGACCTATGACGCTTCTGTGTTCTAGCATAAGATCCATTAAAGCTAGGAATAAAACCGTTTGCAAGGTTGACGCTCACACCTCATAAGTGTTTTTGGAGAGTTGTAAGAAAGTGCTTGCAAGAGATAAGGATGACAAATAACACATTTAGTTCATCATATGAGCAACTAATGAACTGTAGTGATTTCCAAGAGTCAACGTAGGGATTAGTTGTGGATAGCAAGCCTAGCATTTTGGATACGATCAAAATATGTGCTCATAGAATTTGGTTGTGTTGTGAAAATTGTACATAATAATATGATAAAGAAGTAAGTTATCATATCCACCGAGGCATGAATGTTCTGTTTTGGATAACTTCGACAAAGTGCAAATCAATGTAATATTCTTATCCTTATAATTTAAGAATTTTTTGTTTTTAGGTTGGAAGAGCTCATGGGTCAAACCCAACACTCTATTGATTAATTATATACGTTTTCACCATGGATTAGGCCATCTACAGTAAAAAAAAAAAAAAAAAATTAGAATTTGAGGTCCGTACAAATTATATGAATTCATCGAATAGCGGGAGAATTGAGAATTGACCCCATTTCACTATTCTTTTGTGTTGTAAAACTATGGTGATGATCTTCATTTGAAGATTGTTTTCATCCCTTAGAAATTGACACAAAAAATTGTTATTTGGAAGCGGTAAATGTTTTCCACAAATGATTCTCTCTAATTTAACTCATGGGGATGGAAAACCATACGTTACAAGGTTTAAAGCGTACATTAGTAATGCCTGTATGGTGGCAACTCCTTTTAGAGACTACCTCTAGATGAAGTCTAGGAATCCTTATCTTTTTTCTCATACATAGAAATGATTTTTTTTTTGCATAAATATTGTAATCCAATGGACATTCTGGCGGAAAATATTCCATTAAAGTATGGCATGTTGTTGTCCTCATCATGGGAAGGGAACTTGGGAGGTACTCTCCATATGGACACGTCCTATGGCACTATTCCTATTTATGGTGGAGTGAAGAGGAGATTTTAGATAAAATAAGGTGGAGTTTTTTGTGAGTAAGGATAAGAATTTCAAGAACAAACCCTTTTATTCCATTGAAAAAAATATAGGATGATGCAATCTTTTTTTGAATGTTGATTGTCGAGAAAAAACCAGAAATTTATCAACCTATTTTAACCAAGCCTATAACTAGGGATGACATCTAGGAGCTATATTTTGATTGGGCTTATTCAAAAGAAGGTGTTAGCACTGGAATTGTTTTGTTGTCATTGTAGCGGGAGACTATTACATTGTCATTCAAGCTTGAATTTGATACTACAAACAATGTAGTGAAGTATGGGTCTCTTATCTAAGCCCTAGAGACTAAGAAAATGATATTTGTGAAGATAATAACTGCCTTTGGTGATTCAAAGCTCATAGTGAAGAAAATGTGTAATAAATAAAATACCAAACATCCAATAATGAGGTCTTACAAAAATCATGTTTGGGATATCATTAACAATTTTTTCAATGCTTTCAACATCACTGTTATTCTTAGAGAAAAGAACCACGAAGTTGATGCATTGGATACTACTACCAGCACATTTAATCTTCCTCCTGTGCTCAAAATCAAATAGGAGATTGAGATGAGATACTAACCCGCTATACCTTACAATATAAGACAATGGCAATTTTTTTAGGGTGACCAACAGAAAAGAAGGTTCCTAAAGGTTTTAGAGGAATTATCCAACACACATATGGATCAGGAGAACTAGGCCTTTTATGATGACCAACTTGTAGATGATGAGGATGATCTTGGACGTAAGCTTCTAAATCAGATTGCAGACCATAATGTCCTATAGCTAAAAACTAATTTAATCCCCAAGGGACTTATCCATTTATAGCATCTCTATGACAAGAATGATGTTCCAATTAGGCCAATTGTCAAGCCAGAATCAAACAATGTTGAATAACACAATCTTGACACCACTGCTAAACCTAAATATGAAAATATGTCCCTAAATTTAGATGAAGTAGAAAAGCTGAAGAATTTAGATTTGTTCTAGGAATCTAGATATGTCTTTGCATGACCATCAGAGGATTTTAAGTCCTATGACACTTCTGTGTTCCAACATAATATCACATTGAAGCTGGAAACTAAACCCTTTGCAGCGTTGAAGCTCACACCTCAAAGAATTTTTTTGGGAGAGCTATAAGAAATTGCTAGAGTGAAATATAATGAAAAATAGCATGTTTAGTTCTTCATCTTCCCAAGTAATCAACTGTAGTGATTTCCAAGAGTTAATGTGGGGATTAGTTGTGGATAGAAAGCTTGCCCTTTTCGGATATGATCAAAATATTTTCTGATAGAATTTGGTTTTGTTCTGATAAAGTGTACATAATAATATGATAAAGAGGTAAGTTATCATCTCCACCAAGGCATGAATGTTCTCATCTAGTATGAGATCAATGAGGGTTTTATTTCTAAGCTATTATATTTCTTTTTGTAAAAGAGTTGTTGTTGGAATGAATCTATATTCTGATTATCTCAGTATTATGCTGTAGTGGTTATTTAACCTTAACTCCTTTTGATAGGTTAAATTTTGCACCCATACCATGAATCTTTCCCTTAGATATCGTATCTTCTTTATTCTGAACTACCAACATGCACATTTTCCTAATAGTTTATAACTAGCATGTATAATTTAGCAAGGCCTTTGTTAAGATGGGAGTCTTCCTGTGTCTTTGTTTAGATGGAGTTTGACAGCCTTTCTTTTCCAAAGAAGTTGTAAAATTCTATCAAGGTCTACATAACATGGTGGGTAAAGATTACCTTCCTGTCATTAACTGAATTATTAAGCATTTGAGAAATCATAATTCTTCTCTATGAGCAAAATATAAATCCAATATTAAGGTGATGAATAATATGTTCTCTTCCTTTCTTTTTGTTTTTCTCCCTCAACTTAGATTGTATATGTCTCTTACACAAATTCTCATCATAGTGTTTCGCCGAATGGCGGCTAATTTGTCGGCCCTTCCCCTACAGCCCATTGTTTTGGCTGACCTCATGGAGCACACATACAATTATAATACTAATAATACCTTTTTTGTATATAATTTTATTTCTATAGTCATTGATGATATCGATGTGTTTTTTAATCCTTCTCTGGTGAAATCAATTTTGGGCCATGATGTATACTCTCATGGGAAATCCCTTCTTGGGGCCATGATGCCAAATTTTATTGTTAACATTAATTTTAAATTTCTTCATTATCCTTATAAGTCTATATGCGTTTTAATACAACTAAATTATATTATGTGAATTCTATGTATTCCATCTAGTTGTACTACTCATGAGCATCTTCCAATTTAGAGGTTGGATATACACAGAAAAAATTCACAGTAACTAGTGTGATATTAAAATCTATCAACATTTAGTCTTTGGTAAACCTTTTGTTCAATAGCAGGTATCTGAAAATGAGACATAAATAGACATGGTAAATACTCCAAGGCAGCATATTTAGTGTCACCATGTATGACTAATTCTTAAACATCTCAGAACCACTTCAAAACAAATAGTTGGAATGTTTCACATCACACACTTGTTAGGACTGGCAGCTTATATATACACAATGAAATAGGTTGCTCAAGTTGTATGCCCTGTCATCTTCATTTAAAGATAATATAAACTAGGAATAAATAGCGACACATACTCTGAGTTCAATTGATGTGCAACAGTGAATCCAATCTAGTTGATATGGTGATTGGGGTTCAAAGTTAATAGTTGTTTTCTTGTTTCCAAGAAATCTAACAAGTATCACCCGTGTGTCTGCAGATGTCTTCAAGTAAATAAGGATTGAACACATGAAATATATATGGATAAATCTTTACACTAAATGAACCTAATGTTATAGAATCTTCCATCATCAATGGATATTCAACAAAGTACATAATTAAATGAACACAAAAAATAGCATGGAGATAAAATTAGCAAACACAAGCCCAAAAACAAGATGATAAAAACTCTAGAAATGTCGTTCAAACATTTCAAAACATTCTTTTATATTTATTTCTATAAACAAACCTTGCTCATTCATCTATTAAAAAGTTAAAAGGATGATGCTTGTCTTGAAAGTTGAAACAAGGGAAAACAAAGTAGAAACTAGGCAAATTAAGCATAGTAAAACTATTTGATCAGATAGAATGTATGACAGTCCATCCCTCATTAAGAAAATTTTCAAGAAAATCTATCTTCTATTTGATTAATGCACAAAAGTAAATACATCATGAAATATTAACTTTCCAACAATTGTTTTCCAGTCAACATGACTAAGATGTAGATGTTAAGAACTAACATAAGATGTTAGTCATGAAAACTTTTTATTATTTTTTATGCTAGTTTAACTTCCAAAGTCATGGAATTTAGTTTTGATTGTAAGGCACAAGCCACTGTTATTTATTAATAGTATAGAATATAGAAGATACAAAGTTTGAAGTTCTTTTGTTCAAATAATATTTTTGGGTTTAGTGCTTGTATTATGTTCAGAATGTAACTTCTTTTCTCATCTCAAAATATAGAAGTTACATTTTTTTTCTCTTACATGATGGCATGATTAGAAATGGAAAAAGGCCACAGATTTATCCAGTTACAAGCCTACTATGGGGCATTCATGGCAAAGTCCCAAGTTATTCCTTGAAGGCCAACTGAATAAGTGCTAGAGACTGAAACCAAAGCAAAAAATATTGTTGTTCAATCCTTTCAGTGTATCAAATTCTATGTTAGAGCCCATAAATGCATTATTTCCCTTATGTATAACTATGGGGGATCTCCCAATTGATAAGAAATTGGCATGGTTGGAGGTGAAAATGCCTTATTGTCCACATTGTGGGTATGCTCTGCCTCCTCTCCAACTCCAGCTGGGCCTAGGCTAATGCATTATGCCAGAATTATCTCCATATTTTGTCTAATGGCGGGTTTTTGGGGAATAAAATTTCAACAAAGAGCCGTTTGTAGCATGAGAAAAGGTTCACATAGCTCAAACAGACCTAAGGGCATGCTTGTGGTTTCTATCATTCAAACTTATTGTTCCTTCTCCAATCAGTTGGCATTTAGTGGAGCATCTCCCTCCTTTTAGGTATTCTCTAATTAAATCCAAACATCTCATACCAAACAAGCACGAGATGAACAAGAACATCAAATATGACATTTACAAGCCATCTGTTTAGGTCACCTAGTTTCATTGACCTAAAGGTTTGAGGCACAAGTTTGCATTCTACACAAATCTCGGTGCTCAGAAATGAACTTGTTTTCCAATCCCTTGGAAGAATTGGAAGCACATGCTTCATACCCCTCTGGGCCAATTTTGAGTGGCCTCAAGGTTCGTGTTGAGACCAAGCATCGAATTCCACGATAGGACATGATATTCTAGCTATGTCATTTGTATAACACCAAATTGGGGAAGAATTTTAATTTTCACTTCCCTGTCTATAGTGAGACACAAAATCAATTCTATTACCTCTTTGAGGTGTCTTAAAACTCTATCTTTTTTTGGTGTCTAGACAAGAGGTATTTGGATTTGTTTATGAGAGAGGCATTGGGTCTCCATCCCACCTGGTTAAAGACACCAATCAAATGACCACATCCTTTCTTTTAATTAAACCAACAAAGTGAAAATCTATGAGACCCTTGCATAATCACCAACTCAAACCCCAGGAAAGGTGTTATGCTTCTTTACCTGCAAAGCAATACCGAACCAAGAATATGCGCGGAAAAATACCGAGAACACCGAATATGTTAAGAAAATATACCAGAACACAGAATAGCAAAGATTTTATTACTCAAAGAGAAATGTTCACAGGCCTCTTCGAGGGGGCAACCTCCAATAGAGCAGAGCTCGATTACAAAACAAAACACGATGCTCCTCGCAGGGAGTCTCTATCCTTTATATATGACTCCTATATGCAATACCATGGGCCAATACCGTGGGTTTTATTAATACCATCTATCTAATACTACCGCCCATTTAACCTTTACAACTAATTGTGGTCCCATTTGCAACTAACTGGGTTAACCACTTCAAATATTAATATGGGCTTTATTGACTATTGACTATGACGTGATCCCATGACATGAATAAGGGGGTTAGGGTGGGACCCTAACATGCCCTCCCCCTCAAAACTAGCCTTGTCCTCAAGGCTGAAGCTGCGGAAACTGCTGAAGAATAGTGGCTGGTTCCCAAGTTGCATCTTCCGGCGAGGTGTCTTTCCATTTGACGAGGACCTCTTTAATCATGCGGCCGCGCAGGTGCTTGTCTCGTGTGTCTAGAACCTGTTCCGGTTGAAGCCAGATTAACCCTTCCTCGTCCAATTCCGGTAGACTGGTTTGAACTCGGCAATTGTTCCCAATCGCTTTCTTGAGGCACGATACATGGAAAACTGG
>APFE031646178.1:0-38572 GCA_000404065.3 Pinus taeda | reverse complement strand
GCTTCCTTCTCTCAGCCATTTCCTGAGTTGATACCTTTTGGACCTTAAGTGTCTGAGTCGTGGTATGAGCTTGTGGGGGACGACCTTTAGTGGGGAAATTGGGGCGGCTATATTGGGCTGTTATGGCACGTTCCACCTTACGGGCTACCTGGCAAGCCTCCGTCCATGTGGGAGGGTGGTGGAGTAGAACTTGAGCTTTGATGGCTTCTTTAAGACCACTGATAAAACATTCCGTGTAGAATTCATCGGAGAGATGGTGAGTGCGGAAGGCTAGGGCTTCAAAGGCGGTGATATATTCCTCCACTGTACCCGTCTGTCGGAGCTTAGTGAGACTGCCCAAAAAGGAGTCTCCCTGGTCAAAGCGATTTTGAAGAGCTTTGGTAAATTGGTCCCAACTCGAAAAAGGTGCATTGCGACGCTGATGCCATAATGCCCATTGCCATCGTGGACCGTCCAAGTACATGGTCGCCACTCTAATCTTAGTCCACTGTTCTTCGATACGATTTAATTCGAAATACTGCTCCATTTGGGCTATCCATGCGGACGGCTTAGAACCGTCAAATTTCTGCATATCCAACTTGGGAGGTCGCTGATTGGGTGGGAGATTTCTGTTGGGTGGTGGATGGGTGCGCCCTACGTGAGGAGAGTGGCTAGACTCACCCTCATGGTCATTATAGGGGTCCTCGAAAGCTTGCTCCTTGCCCTTATCGATTGCTTGCAATATTTTGTCAAACTTAGTGTTGAGCTCGTTCATACTTGTTTCCAGTTTGTTTAATCTTTCATTGGCCATTGCTTGAGCTCTAGTTGCTACCATACACCAACTTGTTGAAAAATTGGGACCACAAAATTTTTTTTTTTGTGCAGAAATTGAATGGTACCACCTTGCTCAGCTCGTTGTCCTGATGCTGATGGGATAGATCACAAATAAGTGCTTCAGAAGATCTCAGACTTTTTTTTTTTTTTTTAAAACTCCTAACGGGGTTTTACTCCTTCCTGAGCAATATTGCAGTCGTCAATTCCTCAAAATGTCACAGCTGCCAAAAGTCCTGCGAAAATTAAAGCCAGGCACAGGAACCCTTCACCACTATGCCGATCTGGTGGATCGGAGAGAGCTAGATCGTGGATCACTGCTTCTGCTGAGCGGATAGAGCGGCGGCGCTGATGTCTGCTGCTGCTGCACTCGCTGATCTGGAATAGATGATGTGCAATCCCCCGATAGAAAGGGAACTATGGTCTTGAGGAGTGTCAGGTGCTACAGATCGCAATATACATAAGGGGCTGACAGTAGTACTCGGCCCAATGTTGCAGGGCTCTAACTAAGGAGGATTGACTGTACCCTTAGCCGTACAACCCGACTACCCTATCGTACGGGCGAGTAATCTCTCCGAGTGCTGTTCTCGGTGTACTGTAGCCACAAGACGGCCGAAGGTTTATCTATGGCGAGGCTTTAAGGTAGCTATGGGGCTTCCTATATACCCAGAGGGTACGTGGAAGACAGTCCGTGCGCGGTTCTGTCTAATGCGCTACTACTCGAAGGGGTACCCACAGGGGTTACAAGGGAGTCCAACAGACGTGACCACCTCTTGTATTTCCTGCGTGCATGCCTCCCCAAATCCGCAGGTTTATGCGCTCAACGACAGATCCCGTGGTTTAAAGACGCCGGAACACGTCTCTAGCCAAAAAAAATTTCGCTAAAATTTGGAGATCCCACCGAGCCCTGGAAAGTGCTCTGATACCACTTGTTATGCTTCTTTACCTGCAAAGCAATACCGAACCAAGAATATGCGCGGAAAAATACCGAGAACACCGAATATGTTAAGAAAATATACCCAGAACACAGAATAGCAAAGATTTTATTACTCAAAGAGAAATGTTCACAGGCCTCTTCGAGGGGGCAACCTCCAATAGAGCAGAGCTCGATTACAAAACAAAACACGATGCTCCTCGCAGGGAGTCTCTATCCTTTATATATGACTCCTATATGCAATACCATGGGCCAATACCGTGGGTTTTATTAATACCATCTATCTAATACTACCGCCCATTTAACCTTTACAACTAATTGTGGTCCCATTTGCAACTAACTGGGTTAACCACTTCAAATATTAATATGGGCTTTATTGACTCTTGACTATGACGTGATCCCATGACATGAATAAGGGGGTTAGGGTGGGACCCTAACAAAAGGGCCATCCATTCTAGTAACATCGCTCTCCCATGAGGCAAATTCACACCTTGTATTAGCTCTTCTTCCATTAGTTTGTTGAAATCTTATATCAAATGTTTTCCTTTCCACCTCATATGTAAAGAGAGATAGATATTTAGAGGTATATGGCTCAGGAATTTAGTGTTCCTTCCTTATCTTCAACAGGCACATCCAACGAACATCAGGTTACATTACCCTCCTTTTGTATCCTCATCCAAGGCATCACTCCAAAGAGTGTTGATTGTCACCTGCAATGGTTCATGCATCACATTAGTTTTCAAATCAATGTTTTCATTTTTGTATATCTTATGATATATCTTCTTAATATCCTTTTATACAGGAGCAGTCTTTTATGCTCCCAAATTTTGTTGATACTATTGTACTTAGTAGTCACATTGAGCTATTTCTGGTCATTTTCTTAACATTGATTAAATTATCTTAACTCATCTTATCTATTATCAACACAAACACATGAATGATTTGAGTATTATTTTCATAGAGATGTCTTTCTCCATATTGCAGGATATGAAGGTGCAATTCCAACCCTTGGTGTGTAAGTTCCCTAAGTCACATACAGCTATTATTGTTGACAAATTTCCTAAGCAGTGTTTCTAGGTAGGTTTGTAAATGCTCTATCAGTGTTTCTCTACCTTGTAATGTCGTATTTTTTCTAGGATGATACATGTCAATTATATGCGTTACACATTCCTAGCTTGCACATGAACTTATTGGGGTTTTCATCTATCTTCTTTTGTGGGATATATTTCTCTTTCCTTTCATGCTAAAATATTCATCTCACCTTTAACTCAAGGATTTAATCTTTTATTTGTGTGTTCAAGAGATATAATATTTTATTTTTTTCTTGTGGTGGTTTGGTGATCCATAATTTCTCAATCTATGACCTATCTGATTCATTAACATGTATACTAATTTATTTTCTATTGTTCCTTCTTTCTATATTATGGTGCTTCTACGCAAATTAGCTATGGTTCTTTGTTTTCCTCTTAGTGTTATTGTGTATTAATCAACAATAAAGTGTAGATAAAACAATTTTCACATACATCAACGAAAACATATTTATCATGGGAAACCAATATGGAAAATTGACATCAACAGAAGGCTCTCAATCCTTCTTTACTCTAGTTAATGCACATTACAAAGGGACTCTTCTATTACTTTTTTTTGTATGACTAGATTAAATAGTCTGTAAATTATTTATAATAGTAGATTGTTCTTTGATTCATACTACATGGGTGTGACATTTAGCTAACTCCATTGAGTTATTTTTATCAAGTTAAAAATAGGGGATGCATGATTTTAGATTTTACAAAGATTACGCAATTATGTATCAAACCATTTTTTTTTTAAATCAATGCCTATATATGCAATTTCAAGGACTACCATAACTGTCACCTAATTCTATAAAGGGTGCTAGCTCAATGGAAGAGCGTCTGTGTTATAAGCAGGAGAACCATTGTGCCCTAATATGAATTAATCAATGATATTGCAATTTACGTTTAATTAAATACTTTTAATATTGGTTTATTTCAATGAGATTTTTTCTAAATTCATTATTTTATATTGTCTCTAAAGAGACAAAAGTGATATGGTATTATCTTTGAATGTAATTTTTTATTATCTCTAGAGAGACAATAGTTAGGATCAAAGACATTGTCTCTTTAAAGACAATATGTCTTTAATCTCAACTATTGTCTCTAGAAAGACAAAAATGAAATTGTCTCTAGAGAGACAAAAATGTTTGTGTTATATATTGTCTTTACAGAGACAATACTTTAAGACGGTTTAATTTTAAGACAATTTAATTTGAGACACCCACTTAAAGACAATATTTAATACAATACACAAGTTTTCTTTTGTCTCAAGTTGGTGCAGGAGCATCCGGACTTAGCCAACAATATGATTGTATGTTCACATGTTGTGGCTAACAATATATGAATTTCATTGACTTGAGTGGTCAAAATCAATTATTAGTAGAGAGGGTTGGATCTCTCAAAAATTACCTATACTCCAATTATTGTACTAATTAGAATATTGTATTATTTTTAGAATAGGAGATAAGTTGTTAGTATAGGTGTGTATCAGAGCTTGAGAATAGGGGTTTAATGGTTGAGCTGATAAAATTAGAGATTGAGTTGTCAATGCAGTTAGGATAGGATTTGATTCACAAAAGAGGAAAGAATACAATGATAGAGAGATTAGATGATCGAGAATAGAGTGAGTAAATGAGAGTTTGAGTGAGAGATAAGGTTTGAGAAAGAAACAGAGGTTATACAAACTGTTGTAATCGAGCCAGGAGGGCCAAGACTCTGTAATTTCCATTTTGTTGAATAATTGATTGAAGTGTTGTGTGGATGCACTATTCTAGTGCAAAACTTTATTTCTAGACAGGTATCAGCATTTTGGACCCTAATCGGGTATTTTTCTTTGTTTAAACACTTTATTTATAAATCACAGTCGATTAGTGTTAAGGGTTAATATTGTTCTTAAGCGCTAAACCTTTCCTTAAGTGCTTTTCTTAAAATATGAATTAAGCACGTGGGTAGTATTTGGAAAGTGATAAGTGGTATCTCGCATGCCCTAAAAGTTGTAAATGGTATTTCTAAATTTCACATGATTAACCTTAGCAAGTGACACGTAGCACGAGAAAACTACTTTTCTCACGCGCTCTCGAACTGATATCAGTTGTGCAACAATCTGCACAAGATTGCACGATAGTCGTTCAATTGGACATGTCACATCGATGGTGGAGATCATCTTCGCTAGTTGGTGAGTAGATGAAACAATATCCATTAGATGAGAAGGAGTCAAATCAATGATGAAGATTGAAGTGCCTGACAAAAGGGAAAGTCAAAGAAGGACCAACGGTGATTGGTCAAGTAAGCGGCGCCCTTGGGAAAATACACATACAGAATCTAATTAACGCGCATCTAATTGGTTCTAAAGTTAACCAGTAGTCTAATTCCATACTACCACCCCATTTTCGTCAAAATCCTACATCATTTTGGTATTATAGCAAGGATTAAGTTTTTCTACAGTAAATATGCGACCGAGGAGAGGAGTTGGCATAGGTCAGGGAAGACCTGTAGTGAATGCAGTTCTACTGGATGAGATCCGAAATCTACATACAAGGATGGAGACAATGGATATTGCTCATAGAAGAGCACCTGATGAAGGAGATGTCAGTGCTACAGAAGAATCTTCTAAGGAAGAAGAAAAAGATGAAAGTGAAGCTACCAAATTTCTTAATATATTGGCCAAAGCAAGTGGAAGAACAAAGGTGGAAACCTTTGTATGATAGGAATCTCAATCTAAAAGAATTAATGGTCTGGATCAGTTCATTACACAAGTATTTTGACTTTGAGGAGGTTGATGATAAAAATAAGGTGAAATTTGCAGTTACCAAATTGAAGGGTCATACAACTATCTGATGGGATGAATTACAAACATCCAAAGTGAGAAAGTGAAAGCCTAAGATCAAACAATGGGATAAAATGGTAAGTGGATTGAAAGCCAGATTTATGCCAAAATATTATTAGTTAAATCTTTTCAAACAGTTACAAAATTTGAGGAAAAAAGGAATGACTGTCAAAAAATATACAGAAGAGTTTCATAAGCTAAGAATTAGACCATGACACATAGAGGATGATGTAAAAAAGGTAGCCAGATACATAAATGGGTTGAGATATGACATATAGGATGAAATCAGTTTGTTGAGTCTAAAGACAATTGAAGATGCCTATCAAGCAGCTTTGAAAGTAGAGGAGAAGATGTTGAGGAAGCAAAATTAGAGAAATAGAGGAAAAAGTTCAACAAGAGGGAGAGGAACTAGCAGATCAAGATTTCAGCACCCTCGGGGTGAAGTAGGAGGTTCAAGTAGTAGACCACCACAAAGAGGAGAATTTAGTAGAGGAAGATTTGCACCTAGAGGAATAGGTCGAGGAAGAGAAATTTGGTGTTACACGTGGAGAATGGGGACATCAATCATGGGACTATCCTCATAATAAAGTAAAAAATCAAAGGAATGTGAATGTGGCTGAGACAAGGGAAGAAAAACCTCAAATTGAAAACAACGAAGAATCACCTGAAGTAGGAGAATCCTTGTTGTTGAAAAGGGTATTTCTTAAGGCAAATAAAGAGACCGAAGAACTAGCTCAGAGAAAGAGTTCATTCAGAACTACATGCAAGTGCAAGGAAAATTTTATAAAGTGATAATTGATAGTTGAAGCATTGATAACCTTGTTTCTACAGAAATGGTGGACAAGTTAGGACTAGTAAAAATAGTACACCATACTCCTTACAAAGTATCATGGCTGCAAAAAGGACATCAACTTATTGTGACATAACAATGCAAGGTAGAGATACAGATTGGTACTTATAAGGATGTGATATTGTGTGATGTAATGCCAATGGATGTATGGCATGTGTTGCTGGGAAGACCTTGGTATTTTGATCAGAAATCTATTCATGAGGGGAGAATAAATACTTACACTCTGGAGAAGAATGGAAATAAACACACACTCCTACCATTGAAGAATGGAGGAGGCAAAGAAGCACCTGGAGACAGTGTTATGGTAATGGGTGGGAAAGAGTTGCTACAAGATTCAGAAAGGATGAACAGATGCATTTCGTTGTCATAAGGAGACCTAAGGTAATTTTAACTTCCACAAACTTATATGATTTATCTAAAGAAATCAAAACTCTATTGAATGATTTTGTTGATATTATTGTGGATGAATTACCACCCATTAGGAGTATTAGTCATCATATTGATCTAATACCTGGAGCAAGTTTGCCAAACAAAGTAGCATACAGGTTAACTCCTTAAGGAAATGCAGAAGTTGGAAGACAAGTATAGGAACTGATGGATAAAGGATTAATTAGAGAGAGTTTTAGTCCATGTGATGTACCAATAGTACTCATTCCAAAGAAAGGTGGTGAATAGTGTATGTGTACAGATTCCAAAGCCATAAACAAGATTACTATTAGATATAGGTTTCCTTTACCGCACATGGATGATTTGATGGATTGTTTAGGTGGGTCAAAGTATTATTCTAAAATAGATCTGGAGAGTTCATATCATCAAATAAGGATTAGAGAAGGAGATGAATGGAAGACTACATTTAAAACAAATAGTGGGTTGTATGAATGGTTAGTGATGCCTCTTGGACTCACTAGTGCACCTAACACATTCATGAGATTAATGAATGAAGTGTTGAAGGAATATGTAGGCAAGTTTGTCATTGTTTATCTTGATGATAATTTAGTTTTCAGTAGAAGCAAAGAAGAAAAACTAGAGCATCTTAAGTTGGTTTTAAGAACTCCGTAAAAAGAGAAACTATTGATAAATATGAAGAAATGTAGTTTCATGAAAGAAGAATTAATCTATTTAGGATTTGTAGTTTCTAAAGAAGGTTTGAAAACGGATCCAAAGAAAGTCAAAGCAATTTGGAACTGGCCTACTCCAACAAACATATTTGAGGTAAGAAGCTTTCATGATCTTGCAAGATTTTATAGAAAATTTATTAGATGTTTTAGTCAAATTTGTGCATCAATTATTGAAACAATCAAAGAGACTAATTTTAGCTTTACCTGATTTTCGGAAAGGTTTCCAAGTTGAAACTGATGCTAGTGGAGTTGCAATTGGAGCAATTTTGGGTTAGGAATATGGGCCAATAGCCTACTTTTAGTGAGGAACTAAATAAAGCTAAGAAGAAGTATTCTTCTTATGATAAATAATTTCATGCTATTGTGCAAGCTTTAAAAAAATATATACATTATTTTCTACCAAAGGAGTTTGTATTATGCTATGACAATCATGCATTATAGTTCATAAATAACAAGCCAAAATTGAACTAGAAACATGCCAAGTGGGTAGAGCTTTTACAGAGTTTTACTTTGGTGATAAAACACACCAGTGGTAAGTTGAACAAAGTTGATGATGCTTTGAGTAGGGTAAATTTCATTGTACAAGAATTAAGAGTTGATGTTGTAGGATTTGAGGAAATGGTCGATATGTATAAAGATGATGCAAAATTTAAAGATAGTAGTTCATAATAGAAGTCAGTGGTTAGATTATCTTATCCAAGGAGGTTTACTATTTAAAGGTAACAAATTGTGCATTCCCAAATGTTCTATGAGCAAAAACATAATGAAGGAGAAACATAGTGGAGTATTTTCTGATCACTTTGGACAAGACAAAACCTTTGGTCAGGTAAATGATTTTTACTATTGGCCAAAGATGAAAACTGATGTTAAGAAATTTTTGGAGAAGTGTAAAGTCTGTTAGCATGCTAAAGGGAGAAGCCATAATACAGGATTGTACCATCCATTGCCAATACCGAACTGACCATGGGATTTAACTAGTATGCACTTTGTTTTGGGGTTACCTAGAACTCAAAGAGGGAATGATTCCATTTATGTTGTGGTAGATAGATTTTCCAAAATGTCACATTTCATTGCATGTAAAAAGAATGGTGATTCAACACATATTGCTAATCTATTTTTTCAGAGGTTGTAAGGTTGCATGGATTACCTATAAGTATTGTGTCTGATAAGGATACAAAGTTTGTTTGGAATTTATTGAGAACCATTTGGAAGAAACTAGGTGCCAGACTTAGTTTCAGTTCAGCATATCATCCTCAAATAGATGGACAGACTGTAGTGGTAAATAGAAGCTTGGGAAACATATTGAGAAGTTTATTGTATGACAATCCTAAGTAGTGGGATTTAACACTTGCTAAAACTGAGTTTTCTTATAATGACACTCCAAACCGAAGTACTAGGATGAGTCCATTTCATATTGTTTTTGGAATGAATCCAAGAGGTGTGTATAAACTCAGAAATTTGGGTAAATAGGAGACAAGAAGTGCAAAAGTTGAAGATTTTGCAGAGAATATGCAAAGACTACAAGAAAATGTCAAAGACAGATTGGAGGAAAGCAGTGGAAAATACAAACAGGGAGATGATATGAGAAGGAGAGAAAAGGAATTCCAAGTGGGAGATCTAGTGATGGTATACTTGAGAAAATAAATATTTCCCGTTCGAACTTACAATAAACTAAAGATGAAAAAGATAAGGCCATGTAGAACTGTGAGGAAGTCTTCAACTAATGCTTATGAAATTGAATAGCCAGAAGGGATTGGAATATTACCTATCTTTAATGTTGTAGGCTTGTATCCATACAAGGAGACAGAGTTAGAGCTACAGAAGGAACCTGTACGAGATGAATTTCGAACTTTAAATTGAGAAGAACAAATGCCAAAGACAGTCAAGAAAGAGGTGGAAGCTATTTTGGAGAAAAAGAGTATACAAAAGAACCAGAGGACAAGTTTATTTTCAATATTTAGTCAAATGGAGAGAACAACCAATGGAGGATGCTAGTTGGATAACAAAAACAAAATTACAAAAGTATGGAGTCAATCCTGAAAGTTTGACAAATGATTCTTTTCTTCCTCGGGAGTCTAATGCAGGGGTATTTGGACTTAGCCAACAACGTGATTGTATGTTCACATGTTATGGCTAACAAAAGATGAATTTCAATAACTTGATTGGTCAAAATCAATTCTTAGTAGAGAGGAATGGATCTCTCGAAAATTATCTTTACTCCAATTATTGTAATAATTAAAATATTGTATTATTTTTAGAATAGGAAATAAGTTATTAGTATTGATGTGTATCAGAGCTTGAGAATAGAGATTTAATGGTTGAGTTGATAAAAATAGAGATTGAGTTGTGAATGCAGTTAGGATAGGATTTGATTCATAAAAGTCGAAAGAATGTAATGACAAAGAGATTAGATGATCGAGAATAGACTGAGTAAGCGAGAGTTTGAGTGAGAGATAGGGTTCGAGATTGAAACAGAGGTCAGACAAACTATTGTAATCAAGCCAAGAGGGAAAAGACTGTAATTTCTGTTTTGTTGAATAATTAATTGAAGTGTGGTGTGGACACACTGTTCTGGTGCATAAATTTATTTGTAGCTGTGTATCGGCATTTTGGACCCTAATCTAGTATTTTTCTCTATTTAAACACTTTATTTATAAATCATAGTCGATTAGTGTTAAGGGTTAATATTGTACTTAAGTGCTAAACCTTTCCTTAAGTGCCTTTCTTAAAATATGAATTAACCATGTGGGTAGTATTTGGAAAGTCGTAAGAAGTATCTCGCATGCCCCAAAAGATCTAAATGGTATTTCTAAATTTCACGCGATTAACCTTAGCGAACAACACGTAGAACAAGAAAACTACTCTTCTCATGCGGTCTCGACCTAGTATTATTGGTGTAAGAATCTACACAAGATTGAGCAATAGTTGTTCGATTGGATGGGTCACATCAATGGTCGAGATCGTTCAAGCTAGTTGGCAAGAAGACAACACGATATCCGTTAGATCAGAAGGAATCAAATCGATGGCGTAGATTGAAGCACCTAACAAAAGGGAATGTCAAAGAAGGACCGACGGTGATTGGTCAAGTAATCGGGACTTGCGAGAAAATATATGTACAGAATCTAAGTAACACATAGCTGATTGGTTCTAAAGTTAACCAGTGGTCTAATTCCAGACTACCACTGCATTTTCGTCAACCTCCTACATCACAAGTTAAGAAAATTTGCCAAAAATTTGTCTTAAATATTGTCTTAAAATACCCCTTTGTGTTGTAGTGATATGGATTAATAACTGTTTTTTTTTTTTGCTTGACTAAAGCAACATACATTATCTTGGTGGTAATCATTGATTTGAATGTTTTGACGTTTTATGGAATTCGGGCTGGAAATGAAGCAAAGGCCGAACCAGAGGCACCTTTCACTGATCCACTCAAAGTAAATCTCATATGTAGAGGTTCACTTATCTCTCTATTAGTGCAACACTGGAAATTTTTGAAGCTTGAAAGTGTACATTGAGTTATCGAATAAATCCAAAATAGATGATGCGGGGTTCTAACATCGTACTTTTCAAAATGGTCAGAGTTGTTATAGTCCAAGGAGGCGAAAATCTATCATGATTCTAACCTGAGTCAACCCATTCTGTAGTTGTTTTTGTGTGTTTTTCTGAACATAATGGTACAACGTTTTAACCTTTTTATGGTAAATTGCTTATATGATTATGCACACTACAACGTTTGTTTGGTTCATTATTATATGAGCATGCACACTACCTTTTCAATGTTTGCTTCTTAAATTATTATATAAGCTAACATTTTACCCTTTCCATGGTAAAATATTATATAAGCATGCATGAACTGTATTAGACGATATTCACATGAGGGATTTTGTATATATAAATGTGGTTTTGCAATGGAAAATATATTTCCAATAAGTTAATGTAATGGTAACTTTATAATTATTTTTATATCTATAATAAATGTTTTTTATATATTAATGTATTTATTTAATGCATGTGAAATAAAGATAATTAAAAGTATTTTTATAATTGAATGCATTTATTTAATTCATACGAATTATGGATAAATAGATGTGTTTTTAATGTCTCTATTTATTAAATGCATTTGAAATATAAATAAATTGACCAATTTTTATAATCATATATATTTGTATGATGCATTTGAAATATAGTTAAAAATGATGATTGTGATTTATATTTTTGTGCGGGTATTAACAAAAATGGTTTTCGATTAAAAGAAGTAAGTATATTGTTACCCATGGTTTTGCTAGAATAACTTTAAAAAAATACAAAGGTATATTGTTACCCATTGAAAATAATAGAAGGGTATATTGTTACCCATGGTTTGCAAAAAGAAGAATAAGTGGAATACAATACAAAAGTGGTGCAAATACGTTCTCATGGCTTTGCATTTGAATTAATTGCATTAAAAGTATGGTTATGCAAATAGTAGTGAAGTTATTGCATGTGTTAAATAGTTATCATTAAGTACTTGATGAAGCATGCAAAAGTAAAAGTTTAGTGATGGAGATGACTTTTACTTTTATCTATGCATATTCAAGAAAAAAATTTCCATGCAAAGATGTACAATGCACAGAATATTGTTTATGATTATGACATAAAAGACCTCTGACATTATAGTTGGTGAAAAATTCATAATTGTTTTGGTTTGGAGAATTTGATATTGTGGCATATCCATGTAATCATGGTATTAGAGTATTTACTAACAATAGCGTTGTAGTAAAGAATCACAACTTTTGTAAAGAATTGAGTGATAGTTTTTAAGTTTATCTCTTTTGCAATAATACTTATAAGTGATGATGTCATTATGTATAATTATTGTCACACGCAGAGTGAAATATTACCGAATGAATATTTGAATGGGCAACTTGGTTTACTAAGACATATTGTTAATGTCAAAGAAATTATTGATGTAAAGAGTGAAGGCACGAAGACATTATACTTTAATAATTGTTGGTTAATGTATTTGAAAAATATTACATGTCAAATGTATGCACCTCTAGTTAATAATGCATGAATTAAAAGATTATATTTCTTCTGTAAAATTAAACAATGGACAAGTGATAGCCTCCTTTCATGCCATTAAGTGAGAGATAAACTTCATGAAAATTTCAATAAAATAGATGTTTATTTTTTTTCCTTCTGATTTTCCAAAAGCTCATTTATTTTCTTATCTATTTGGTTATCTTGATGATATTGTTACCTTGCATGACATTTGAAATTAAATCATTCATTATAAGCGTCATTAATTAAGCAACATTAATAATGAAAAAATACAATAGACTGCATCGTTGCAACAAGTTGTACCAATTATTATTCCTTTAAATAATTTTCTATTTCCATTTTACTATTATTTCACTTAATGATCAACACTATATCATTGATTATCAATTAAGGAGTATGTCATAAGTCATTCTAGAACATGTAAACTTGTAACAAAAAAAAAATGATACATTACTTCACTTAATGATTGACATTATATCATTGATTATCAATTAAAGAGTATGTGATAAGTCATTTGGAACCTGTAAACTTGTAAAAAAAAATAATCTGGTATATTTTGTATGAGGTGACATTATCTTTTTTCAGATAATATTTAAGCTTTGATATCCTCTGGTTGCTAAAAATTGAATCATTGATAAATCTATAGGGTAATACAAAGGAAAAATATATAAGTTTCCTATGTTTTGTGTTTACCCCAAAGCATCATCCTCCTCAAAGGCTTAATTTATACATTGAAACTTCTTCTTGGAAAGTCAAAAACAACTAAAACACAATATACTTCAATCAACAAAAATATTTTAAAAGGGTTTGGAAGAGAACAAGAGGATGAATAAATAGGACATTGCAGCCATTTATTTGCGTAAGAAAGATAACCTGAATTAATGATATATAGATATAATATATAGGATTTTATTTTGAAATTTATTTGAGAAAAACACTATTTTCATTTTGACAAATTTGTTTAATATTGAACATAGCGTGGAAGAAAACTCTATGTAAGTAACAAACTCTACAAAAGTAATTGGGTTGATGTTGAACATCAATGATAAATGGGGCTATTTAGAAACAATAACAAGCTTCAAGAGCTTATATATAGGTTCTTATTGAGATGTTGAAATTGTTCAACAACAGATATGTTTACCTGCAAGTTCTATTCATACCCGTGGTGAGATTAAAAGGGTTCGGCACATTAAATCTATTTGCTGGACACATTTCAAAATGAATTTTTTATTTATTGTGATGAATAGGGGAGAAATAAACTTATTAATTTCTTTTGTAGGAGGAAGAACATTAAACATGAGAGGAGTTGATTGGCTATTCAATTGCATTGTTTGCATTACTTTGATGGCTATAAAAAAAAGCACTCAGTTAATATGTATTGTGGGTTTAATTCTCTGTATTGCTTGACAACATATAAGGTTCAATAACATTAGACTTCCACACACCAATGTGAATTATCTTAAAATAACTCACCTTTCTCCAATCCTTGGTGTATACCTTTGATAAAGAGTCTCTTTTCATATGAGACGAGAAAAGTGTCATTGTTAAATATCACAATATGTTTTTCATTATCTCACTCATTTAGTCAAAGAACATCTGTGTAAAAACAAAGTCATATTTCATTTAGGGCAATATACAGTCCTATGCAAAGAAAAAAGTAAGGATCTCAAAGACCGCACTATGTAAGCTTCTCAGGATTTTGCCTCTGTGGGTTTCTATATTTCTTGGATAGAATTGGTTGGAGTTTGTGAGCAAAACTATATTTTGAAAGTTATTCCTCTATATTGGTTTTGTCCATATTGTGGATCTTACACTAATTAACATTTGACAATTCTAAACTTCTAATTCTTCTCCCTTGGGTCGTGGGAAGTCCAAATGCTACAACTCTAAATGTCTAAGGTCGAGATTTTTAATGATAACGGAGATGATTTTGGAGAAGAAATGAGTTGAGGAAACTTATTACTAAGTAATAATGTGTGAATCTAGATAAAACTAAAATTTAGTTTAATTTTGAGGTGCATTAATGAAAAAAGATGAGGGAATATCTTTGTTGTTGGAAGAAATGGATAATCTTTCAAATTTGGAAATCAACTCTTTAATTTTTTCATGACTCTAATCTAGATCTAGACTGACTCCTATTTTAATATCATCATATTTACCTCTGAGTTGATCAAACAAGGATGTTATGGCTCTAGTGCTTTCTTGGACAAAACCTTCAAGAGTGGAAACAAAGAATTGGAATTCATTCAAATTGTTATTCAGACTATTTACAGAAAATTGTAGAGATCCAATTTGCTCTTTTTGTGAAAAATGAGTTAAACAATATATATAGAGACCTTTGGGGGCAGTATTTGTCCAATTTAACTGCTCATTGACCTTTTGGATTTTGCCATCTGGTGCCTGAGATAGAGTCACATTTCAAAACTAAAGGGGCAGCTCTGGAAATATTTTCCTTTTCTCCCAACACAATGCTTTTATATGGTGGAAAGACTGATGTGGATTGGATATTTGAATCACTTGAAGCTATCCATTGGTGATTTGTGGAGCTTTCTCTAGAAAACATCTTTATTTATGCATTATTTTGTTGATTAATCCATTCATAGAAAGAAATCCAAGAGTTTGTAAGATCGATATATTCTTTCCATGCGGATGAAATATTTTGTTTTTCTTCTTCAAATGTTATTAAATTAACCTCATGGGAATCTATATGTGAAAATAGATCCCAATTCAACATATTTTTCATCCAGGCAACATTTATCTTGTATTTTGGACACCCTTCCATGAGAGAAAATAATTTGTACACTTCAGGTTTGGATGGCTATTTACACTCTTTTGGGAGAAAATTTTGAAAATGGCAAGAAGGTATAAGTGCATCTATCTGCTCAAGATAACCTAGGCCATACCTTGGCACACCAACATATCACATTTTACTAAACATCTAAGTGAGTCGTGGATCTTCATATTCCAGGGATAGAAGGTCATGGATAACAACGACTTCATCATAAGCGAAAGAGATGTCGTTGCATTTAGGATTTGCGCAAGAGTTGTTTAAGAGCATAAAGAGCTTCTTTGATTCTTGGATTATGATTTTTATGGATGGTTAAATGTACAAGGCTTTGTAGTTTCACTAGATATTGGAAAGTAGGGCATTTAACTTGTAATTCAGAAAAATTTAAAACTTCAGCGAGTTCAAATAGTTAAACATGGAGACATTTTGTAAATATGGATGATGATGTGGCAAATGCGTTAGTGAGAGGGGGTTTAGATTTTCGGTAGTATTTTAATGCATGCTCTATCTGTATTCTAGAAATAGTAGATCTGTGGGGAAAATACATGACTGCAGAGGCAGAATCTTCTCTGATTTGTGTAGAAGTAACGTTCCAAATTTTTAGTGTTCTGGGAATATCTATCACCAAACTCTCAGGAAAACTTAGCTCTTCCCATTTGTTGGTTTGGTGTTCAATCCTCTAATTATGAGCATCTGTGAGAACGAACACTCTTTATTTTGACTCTTGACTGGGAGAATGCAAGACTGCAGGATAGAGGGCGTTAGTATGATAGGAACAACCTCTAGTGTAGATGGAAATATTTATTCTTTTTCTCCACATATCAAAGCCATAAGTCTTTATTTGCAACTGAATTATGTCTTTGATGTGCTCATAATACACATAGAGAGAGAAATTGGGATAGAAATCAAACCAAATAGGTCTGTTTGACAGGGGTTCAAAAATCCCTCGAAGAATAGAATCAATATTTTCTTTATTATTTGGGTCTCTAATAGTAGCTAAGACAAAAGTGTTTAACCGTTTGTGAGTTAACGCAAAAATTCCAACTCGGATGCAACCAAGATGCACATAGGAAGTATTATTCTTTCTTGCTTATTTTTGTAATTCTTTGGGATCAAATAGAGGAATAGCTTCAATAGTTTCATCATTTTCTTGGACCTGACTGACACATTCTTTCATAGAAACATGGGTAACAACTTTGAGGTTAAACATAGAAAGGTTAGCATACACATCGGATGGACTAACTGATAGGAGTTTTAAGCTTCAAGCAGGCTGATTTTTGACTATTCCTATCTCAAAAGAATTTATATAGAAGAAGAAGCTTTATCAAAGAGATTTTCAATACCTATATTACCTGAAATTTTCTCTTGGTCTCGAACTTCTCGAAAAGAAACAGATCTTCTTCCAGCTTCAATTTTATATAAAGAATATTTTATAATAATACCCATGAACAAGACGTTATTGTCTCTTTCACTAATTTTATCGCGGCGGTCGCAGAGGCTTCCTCCGATGGAGAGAATGAAGCTTGCAGAGTTACAAACTGGTGATTATGCTATGCAAACTCTTACACAAACTCATACATGAAGCTTTAGACAAGTTCAATGCAAAACACACTCTTTAGCGACCTCCTGTGTATATGAGAAAACTCCACTCCAGGACTCTAACTGAACCTCCTGTGAATCTGAGATGAACTTCACAATATTCATAATATTTATAACTCGAAGTTATGCAAGTACTAGAGATGCATTGATCAACAATAAACTTCTTCTTTATTGAATTTAGAATAGTTGGTTACATAAAGTCTCATATTTTTGTAAAGATCAACTACTTAGGCATTTATCATATATTTTAACTCAAAATGAGCATAGAAACTAAAGGCTACATGGACTTTTGTAGACTTTTTCTTTGAATCAGAGTTCTTTAAAACAAACAAGACTCAATCCTAAAAGTCTAGCCACTTTAGGTTCTCACCAGGATTTTTCGTCCTGATGCGTAGGCTTCTTAGATTTATGATAATCTATGGGACTGCTTCTGTGTTGCAAGAATATTTCTTAAGAAGCACAAATGCAAATTACGAATTAATTCTCAACTTCTAGACTCCAATACTAAATTCCTCTAAGGCTTGCTCTTCCTCTTATTTATAGTAACTGAGAGGTGACAAAAGGAATTTTCAGAAGACAACACATAATCTTTCTATATGATTGGATGGGATGTGATTCAAATCTCACCAAAAGTTGGAAAAGTGCTCTGAGTCTCACCACAATCTTCCATATCCATCCCCAAGATCCTAGCGTATCAAACTATTTACAATGTGGAGATATTATCAGAATCCCACAAAACCAGTCATAGTCATAGTCATGTGACTAGACATTACATTACATAGTGGATACCTTTATCATTCAAGGTCCACGAGGAATGAATAATGAGTACAATTACGAAGCTCCCAAGAGGGTGGAGCCAGGGAATCTTACTTTGTAATAAAGATTAGTGTCCCATGCCTTTGTAAAAATCCTACGGACTATCATGGGCTTTCCCAAAATAATCTGATGCTTAAAATAAGTTATGATAGCCCACTAATGGTGCTTGGACATAAAATCTAGGAGGATATCATTGTCAGAGTATTCAATGAGATTTGAGACAATTATACTAGGAAAATGGAAGCATTCTCTTCCTTCACATTTTTTGCATTCCAACTGACGAGAAGATTCAAAATAGAGTGGGTCCATGGAAAAGTTTTTTAGTCCAAACTTTCCCCACCATTTAGTGAGCCATTGTGGTTGATGATGAAGCTGAGTGAGGAATAGTAACCCAAATTTCATCATTGTGCAGTATGTATAATTTGGTTTATCTCTGCAAACGAGATTTGCCTCGGGAGTCTGGGCTTCAGTCAGGCTATCAACATGAAGTTGGCTCCATGTTCCTCACGAGTTCCTATGACGATGAAGTCAGTATTGTCCAGCACTATAGTGGGTTCAAGTGAGCTTGCTAGATTTTGATGTGGTTGTGTGGGATTTGATGTTGATATCGGTAGCCAGGGTGCAGGAACTTTGCAAGGAAACATGTACAGGGGCCATGGAGTACATGGTAGAAAATGTTCTTTGACCAGTCATGTGGTTGGTAGGGGCTGAAGGATCCTTGCTCAGGGTGGTTGTGGAGCAGGAACCAGGAGAAGGGGTGAAAGTCGTGGACGAGGTTTGAGCTCATAGGGGCGGAGCAGTAGGACAGGAAGTGAGGGATTAGTTGGAAGTACAACAAGTAGTCAAACCAATAGAACTATAATGTGACAAGATATTTTCCAATTTATCATGGACATGTTGGAATATCACGATAGGGTCCGAAGCAAGAACATGAGGCAATTATGGCCAAGATGGAGACAATCCATTGCTTTCAATGCCACTTCTGTGAACAAATTGTGGTTGTTTGGCATGGCTAGAATATGCTAACAGAGAAGCTTAAAAAGTTGGAAGCATGGCTTGCCCACTTTGAGCAACATGTCAACCTTTTATACCATCCACATCCTCCTCTAGGAATGGGGTCTAACAATCCTAATCCAATCACTTCTGATGATTGATTATGGGAATAGGTGTCTTTATAGTTCTTTTTGTTTTTTGGTACGTAAGGACTATATTGTTGTGGATCTCTGAGTTGGGTATTTTTTTTTTTTGTAGCATGGTAATGGAATTGGTCAACAAACATGGTAGGACCCAAGCATTTTGACATACTTGTATATGGTAATGAAAAAAAAATGTTAATCCTAAAGCCAAAAGAAAAAAGAAACTAAAAACAAAGGAAAACTAGAAGCTAAACAAGGAAATAAATGAGCTATCCATTAAAAATAAAAATACAATGTATATGATGGTATGATGAAGAAACAAGATGAATAAAGGTAATATGTTGAAGTGAAAAGATTAGAAAGGAACAAGAGTCAAGAAATAAATGTTCTAGCAAAAGTGGATGAGAAAAAGAAAATAATTAAAGTAAAAGACTTAGGTTGGCATTGACACTAAAAATAAAAACAAAATGAACACAATGGAGGCAATGACAAAGCAAAGGATCAACATCCAATGGAAGACGTGCATACTTCTTAGAGTTTTACTAGTTATTTTTCTCCAAGAATGGTAAAATCATAGAAACACTAATTCTTATACTAACGGATGAGGTGGCCAACATATACATGTTTTCATTTTATAGACAAAGAAACAAAGTTATAGGACAAATTCACATGCACCAAAATATTAGTATTGACAAATAATCAATTCTCAGAGGTATTTTAAGTTTATGGTACTAGACACCAAAAACGTAGGGCTTAGGTCTTTTTTATTTTGCTAGACTCATACTTTCACAAGCCACTATTCATGAAGAAATTGATATTGAAAGAAAAATTAAGCAATATGAAGAAAGCATTTAGTTAGTAAAAAATCAAGTTGAATATTACAAGTATATCCAATAGATCAACTCTAACTTTATTGATTATTGTTTCAAAAATGGAAATGAATTGAGAGTTTTAAGAAATTCTTAATTTTGATAGATTTAAAGCCAAGATGTTTTGGATATTAACAACCACATTCAACCCTAAAATGTTTCTTTTAGGTAGGCATATCTATAATATGATAATGTAAGAGATGACAAGCATATGTTGAAAAAATACATCTATAAATTCATTCATTCAATGAATACACTTTGCAAAAAATGCAATATGCTATCATATAATTGAAAGATTTAAAACATTTTTGTTTCAAAGAAATTCAACATGAAATTATCGATAGTGAAAAATGTAGTAAGTGACAACTAATTTGGACAAGAATTACCATCCTCATATTTTAAAACAAAAAATGATAAAATTGTTTATTCCAATGAGATGAAGTAGTGAAGAACCTAAGAATATCATTCAAATAAAAGTGTTGAACATTCCTTCTCTTCCATGTAATAATGAGGAAATTATTAAACTCTCATTAGAGATCCAACTAGAGACATCAATGCAATCAAGACTTTGTTTCCCAAGAACAAAACATTTAGAAAAATGATAACCCAAAATATCACTTCTTATAAATCACCTTTTAAGAAAAACCACTTTGCTCAACGTAATATTACGGGTAAATCTTTTGAAGCTTCTAAATGGACGTTTGAAACATAATAGGAAAGAAGAACAATCATCCTCTAGCCAAGTGGATGGTATTTGTAGTCAAGGTAACTAAACTATTCGGTCTCCTCTTCGATTTTGTATAAATGAGAAAGATGTATGGAGAAAACGTTCTTCCTTGGATATTCTAAACTATTTTCAAAATCAATTGAGAATCCATTGTTGACCTATTTTGATGTTTTCTTTATTGTATGGGACCAGTCAATTCCTTGGCAATCCTAGAGTGTAGTAAAAATATATGTTTTTGATTTACACATTTTTCATGCACTGTAAATTACAAATCGTGATGTGAAATTATCATTGATTAATACCAACTAACATGCTTTACATTTTGTTTTGGATTTAAAATTATATTTATGACTTATATTTCCATAATTAAATGCTAAATGTAATTATTGGGATTCACACTAACAATTAGTTGGAGGATCTCATCAATTCAAACAAAGAGAATGTTAAATTGGAACTTAGCGGCAAATTTCACTTAGTTTGATAGTGAACATTTGTTCATGTCAACACTTACCTAACTAAATTGTAGAGAATGCTATTGAATACTTAATCTACATATCGACTTTGTGACAATTTTGTCCATTTATACTTTTCGGATTTGTCACATGAACTTTATGCACACATTTAATATCATATAACATAAATAATTTGAAATCTTACATCATTTTGATATGTGATGGTGAGAAGGATAATGTAAGAACTATACTTGAGGTTCTATTTGGATGAATGAAGCATAGGCTTTGGAAATTGCATAGAAAGTGTATATGCATTGGTAGGTTTGGTGAAAAATTCATAATGATTTGAGAGATGGTTACGTGATAGTGTACTAGTGAATAGGATAAGAGAACAAATTATGTATTTTCAGATATATAACTTTACATTGTGGGCTCTCACAAAGGATGGCATGTCGTGTCAATATGAGAAATTCTAGGTGTTATTTACGGCAAGGTATAGGTGATGATAAGTGCATCAATGTTATGTGAATCCCTAAAGAAGGAGAGACATGATCCTCATTTCCTATCCAGTGTTAGCTTACATGGATAATAACATAGTCTCACTGTGGGCAGTGAAGTATTCAAGTATCTCTGGATCCATGTAGGTGATAGTAGTTTATTTATGGTTTGGAGCTAATGGCCTTAATGGCCCTATTTGTGATTTCATTTTGCACCAGTGAAGTTTTTGAGCTTTGGTTTCATTATGAAATCTTGTTTAAGAATGTCCCACAAGATATAAGAAGTTGATGACCATGCCTGGTAAACAAGGTCACTTCCATGTGGGATGACTAGGTTGGGCTTCTTGAATGGTATACAACACTGAAGTGGAAAATTGAATCCATATGCTTCAGTGACCTTGATTACCAACTCATGGTGATCCATGACATTATTAGGATGTTGTACTAGCACATAGGATAGGAGGACAAAGCATGTCTTATCGAACAAGAAAGAAGATTGAGGAGGTGTTACCTAAAATGTGATGCTAAATAGCTTAGTTTCAGCACAAGATGATGTGAGTTGTAAATTTGATACATTGTATGTTATATGTGGCAACGTAATAGATGTGATAAGTGCACGAAGATATGTGAATGTCTCACTAGACAAGGAAGAGACATCATGCTCATTGACTATCACATGTCATCTCAGATGGATGATAGTATGGTCTCTTGTTGGGGATCATTTGAATATGTTTGGCTTGGGAAAGGCCATAAGTCACCTATGGTTGGATAGTGATCACATAAAATCGCCTATTGTGAAACTTGTGCTTTGAGATTTTGCATGATTGATGGGACATGGTTAATTTCTCTCTTAGGGGTGTCTATTTTGAAATAGGGATTCTAGGATTTTAATTTAATTATTAAAAATTATTATGTGAAGGTAGTGATTTAACCTTCATGGGATATTCTATAAAATTCTTAGTAGTATCCACAAATCAAATGTTGAGATTTATCTCCAAAGAAGTTATGCCATTTTTTCCTTTTTAATTAATTTGATTACTTAAAAAAATGTCACATGAACAAGTGTCATATGAAATGAGCCATCCTTTTATTGGGCATGTATCATTGATAAGTCATAGTATTGTAGCTAAGACTATTTAGAGGTAATAATAATAATATAATAATAATAGGGTCAATTTTTATAATTTTTTATTTTTATTTTTAGCAACTTGAAATGTATCTTGAAGCAAGTATTTTAGTGCTTATGGATCGATGCCTACCAACATTTAGAGGCCATTTAATTTATATAATTATACTAGTTATAAATATTAATTGATAATCATACTAATACTAGAAATTTCCCTTAAAGGTGAAACAGTACACCCAAGGAATAACATAACTGGAATTCGATTATTTTGAAAAGCCAAATCACTAAACATTGAAAACTATTTTTTTAATAAAGTAAATGTTTATAAATATCGATCTCCCTCGAAAGTCAGCAACTTGTTCCCCAGGCTGAACAATGAGTTTGGCCACTCTAATCTTTATTTCCCAATTTCTGTCAAAATATTTGCCCACCCTATATTGTTCCAACATCCATTCACCAATTTCCTATCCTTCCAAATGCCACTCATATATCTAAATCTGCGCAACACTGAATTAAAGCTTTGACTTTGAGGTCAACTTCTATTTGGTCACTTTGTGTAATTTAAGTTGTTAATTGGGTCATGCAAAATACTAAAGCTAGGTTGCCTTTGAATTTAGCCTTAGTTTGAAATTTGTCCTTTCGGGAAGAAGACTTTTAATTATTGTAAATGAAAGACCTGGTTGGTGGGTTTGTAACCGGGAAAATTATTTTAGAGCCAATTAAAAACTTGTAACTTCTTATTGTGAATTGACTTGTTGGAATACAATATTTTGTTAGAATGTCTTCACCTCAATTTCGTGGCTATTGCGCCTGGTGAAGTTTTTGATCATCGTTTTCCATATCGTTGTGGTCATATTTCATCAGAGGCGAACGAAATAGTAATGGTTATGTATATGGAGACAACGAGTTCTCCCCCACTGGTTCTTGCTCTGAATACTGCAGTGAAGCCTTATAATGTAGGCTTTGGGTTACATGGTTGTAGCGTTGATTTATATGATGGGGCTATTGCGCTGCGGAGATTTCCAACAACTAGTGTCTCAGTCCCATCATTTTAGATCAGGGAAAAGGGTGCACTGCAAGACTCTGGTGTTGGGTGCTATAGCATCACAAACATTTTCCATGTGCGTGTTATGAACCAATATATATTATATTATTCTATTTCTATATTATTATAAATTACAGGTTTTGTATTTTTAACTAAATTATTGATAGCCAAAAGATAACGGTCCCATTTGTATCCCTTATAGCATTTTACGTTACATGTAATTATTTAAAAAACAAAAAAAACCATTATGAATTATATTGGCTATGTATTATAGTGAAAAAAATTAGTAATTTTTTTTATCATTTTAAATATTATTTTATTATATATGTAATAATTTATCTTATAAATCAAATATGTAATTGCTCCTATTTTCTAATATTAGTTATAAACTAACAACATTTATTTACTAAATTATATTTTGGATGAGCTTAAAGGATAATTGGTAATTTTTTTTTTTATCATATACATTTTACATTACATGTATTATTTTCGATGTTTTTTCACGGTAATGAATTATATTGGCTTAATGTGTTTCGGGCAAAAAGATTAGTAATTTTATCACTTTCAATATTTATTTTGTATTTAAGTGCATTGAAATTTTTTTATACACATTTTTTTATGAATTGTACTCTATATTTATTTAAAATGATTATGTGAGATAAAAGGACCGTGTTTATCCATAAGTTTGTATTTTTAGAATATTTTTAAACATAATACTTATGAAAAACAAGTTGGAATATTTTTAAAATTATTCTCGATGTTATTTTATTTTTAATTTCTAAAATTAAATTTTTATATACTTTCGCATTGGCATGAAATGTTTAATAATTTAAAAAAATTAAAATATAATTATATTACTCATAAAAAAAATTTATTAATATTTCATAATATCCAAAATATATATGTATTATAGATATGGGGGTTAATATTAGGGTTTTACTTATTAGAGTTTTTAATAGATGATTTAGAATATAAGATTTAATAATAATAATAATATATAGTCAATGTATAAATAGTCAACCATGGTCAATTTTAATAAACTATATGTATAGCATATTCATTGATAGTCAACATTGTTCACTCATAATCATCTTTAGGCAAACATGGTCAAGCATGGTCAACCATGGTTGATTGTCTCGTTATGACAAAGATTGTCTGGATATGAAAATCAACCATGGTCAACCATGTTCAGGCATGGTCGACAATATTTTATAAAATCAATCATGGTCAACCATGGACAATGATGGTCAACCATTTTTCAACGCCGCATCATGACAAAGATTGTCTCAATATGAAAATAAATCATTGTCTCAACTATTGTCAAACATCACATTATGACAAAGATTATCTCAATATGATAATCATGGTCAACCATTTTCAGCCATGGTCAACCATGTTCAACCATGTTTTATAAAATCAAATATTGTCATCCATGGTCAATGATGTTCAAGCATGGTTGAATGTCACATTGTGACGAAGATTGTCTTGATATGAAAATCAACCATGGTTCAACATCGCATTCTGACAAGGATTTCCTGAATATAAAAATTAACCATGGTAAATCATGTTTGATTTAGTGTGTATAATATTTATCTTAGGGTTTACATACCTTAGGTTTATAATATTGGTACCTTGGGTTTAGTATTATTCTCCTAAGTTCCTAATCCCTTAGGTTTTTTGTGTTAATCCCTTGGGTTTATTATTCCCTTGGGTTTATAATATCAATCATGGTCAACCATGGTCAATTAGAACCAACCATGGTCAACCGTGGCTGAATTTCGCATTGTGACAATGATTGTGTTAATATGAAAATCAACCATGGTCCAACGTCACATGGTAACAAATATTGTCTCGGTATGAAAATCAATCATGGTCAAATATGGTCAACCATGGTCTATTGTTACATTTTGACAATGATTTTCTCAATATGGAAATTCACCATTGTCAACCATGGTCAACCATATTTATTTCAGGGTTTAGAATATTTATCTTAGTGTTTATATACGTTGGTTTTATAAATTTTTATCCCTTGGGTTTATAATATCAATCCCTTAGATTTATTAATCTAAGAGTTCATATTCCTAGGGTTTAATATTATTCCCTTACGTTTATAATCCCTTGGGTTTTTAGTATTAATCCCTAGGATTTATTATTCCCTTGGGCCTATAGTATTGATCATGGTCAATCATGGTCAACCATCATCAACCATATTTTATAAAATAAATCGTGGTCAACCATGGTTAATGATGGTTAGCCATGCTCCTATGTCACATTATAACAAATATTTTCTCAATATGAAAATCGATCATTATCTCAACCATGGTCCAATGTCGCATTATGACAAAGATTGTTTCAATATGATAATCATGGTCAACCATGGTTGAATGTCGCATTGTGATAAAGATTGTCTTGATCTAAAAATAAAGCATGTTTAAGCATGGCAACCATGGTCCAACGTCACATTGTGACAAGGATTGTCTCAATATGGAAATGGGTCATGGTCAACCATGTTTATTTTAATGTTTATAAACATTTATCTTATTGTTTATATACTTTGCGTTTAAAATATTAGTCTGTTGGGCTTAATATTATTCCATTGGCTTCATAATCCCTTGGGGTTTTAGTATAAATACATTGTGTTTATTATTCCCTTGTGTTTATAATATCAATCCATTGGGTTTATTATTACCTTGAGTTTATAATATCAAGCATGGTCAACCATGGTCAACGATGATTGAATGTCACATTGTGAAAATGATTGTCTCAATATGAAAATCAACCATGGTCAACTATGGTCCAATGTCGCATTGTGACAAGATTGTCTCGATATGGAAATCAATCTTGGTCAACCATGGTCTAACGTTGCATTATGACAAGGATTTTCCCAATATGGAAATCCACCATGGTCAAGCATAGTCAACCATGTTTATTTTAGGGTTTATAATATTTATCTTAGTGTTTATATACCTTGGGTTTAAATTTTTTTATCCCTTGGTTTTATTAATCTAAGGGTTCATATTCATAGGGTTTAGTATTATTCCCTTAGGTTTATAATCTTGGGTTTTTAGTATAATCCCTAGGATTTTTTATTCCCTTAGGTTTATAATATCAATCTTGGTCAACCATGGTCTACCATGTTTTATAAATTCAATCATTGTCAACCATATTTTATAAAATCAATTGTGGTCAACAATGGTTAATCATGGTTAGCCATGCTCCTACATCACACTATGACAAAGATTGTCTCAATATGAAAATCAATCATTGTCTCAACCATGGTACAATGTCGCATTATGACAAAGATTGTTTCAATATGATAATCATGTTCAACCATAGTCCAATGTCGCATTGTGACAAAGATTATTTTGATATCAAAATACGACACAGTTAATCATGTTCAACCATGGTCCAACATTGCATTATGACAAGGATTGTCTCAATATGGAAACCAACTATGGTCAACCATGTTTATTTCAGTGTTTACAATATTTATCTTAGGGCTCATATATGTTGCGTTTAAAATATTAGTCCCTTCGGTTTAATATTATGGTCTTGGGCTCATAATCCATTGGGGTTTTAGTCTTAATACCTTGTGTTTATAATATCGATCCCTTGGGCTTATTATTCCCTTGGGTTTATAATACCAATGATGGTCACCATGGTCAATCATAGCCAAGCATGGTAAATCATGATTCAATGTTGCATTATGAAAATTATGGTCTCAATATGAAAATAAACTATGGTCAACCGTGGTCCAACATTGCATTGTGACAAGATTCTCTCAATATGAAAATCAATCTTGGTTACCCATTGTCAACCATGGTCCAACTTTTCATTGTCACAAGGATTGTCTCAATATGGAAATCAACCATGGTTACCCATATTTATTTTAGGGTTTATAATATTTACCTTAGGGTGTATATACCTTGGGTTTGTAATAGTGATCCCTTGGTTTTATTATTCCCTTGAGTTTATAATTCCTATCCCTTGGGTTTATTAATGTAAGGGTTCATATTTCCAGGGTTTAATATTATTCCCTTAGGTTTATAATCCCTTAGGATTTTAGTATTAATCCCTGGGATTATTATTCCCTTGGTTTTATAATATTGATCCGTAGGGTTTATTATTCCCTTCAATTTATAATATCGATCATGATCAACCATGGTCAACCATGTTTTTTAAACTCAGTCATGGTCAACCATAGTGCAACACCATATTTTGAAAATTTTTATCTCAATACAAAAATCAACCATGGTCAACCACTCCCAACCATTGTCCAATGCTGCATTGTTCCAAAGGTTGTCTCAATATGAAAATTAATCATGATCAACCATAGTCCAATGTAAAATTGTGACGAAGATTGTGTCAATATAAAAATAATCCCTAGTCAACCATGGTCAACTAGGCTCAACCATGGTCCAATGTCGCATTGTGACAAAGATTGTCTCAATATGAAAATGAATCATGATCAACCATGGTCCAATACCTTTATAATATTTATATTCGGGTTTATATACCTTGGATTTATAATATTTATCCCGTGGTTTTAATATTATTGCCTTGGGCTTATAATCCCTTGGGTTTATTATTCCCTTCGGTTCATAATATTTATCTTATGGTTTATATACCTTGGGTTTATAATAATAATCCCTTAGGTTAATATTATTACCTTGGGTTTATAATACCTTGGGGTTTTAGAATTATCCCATTGGGTTTATCAATCCCTTGGTGCAACATCACATTGTGACAACCATGGTCAACCACGATCCAACATCGCATTGTGAGAAAGATTGACTCAATATGAAAATCAACCATGGTCAACCATGCTTATAATGGGGATTATGGTTACATTGTGATAAAGATTCTATCTTTGTCAAATGTCACATTGTGACAACCATGGTAATCCATGGTCAACCACGGTCTAATGTTGTATTTTGACAAATATTGTCTTAATATGAAAATCAACTATGGTCAACCTTTGTCGAACCTTTTTCCAATCATTTTCCAACATTGCATTGTGCCAAAGGTTGTCTAAATATGAAATTAAATCATGGTCAATCATAGTCCAATGTTGCATTGTGACAAAGACTGTGTCACTATGAAAATCATTCATGGCCAACCATGGTCGACCATGTTTATTTTTGGGTTTATAACATTTATCTTAGGGTTTATATACCTTGGGTTTATATAGGCTTTTCTCGATATGAAAATCAATCATGGTCAACCATGGTCCAATGCCACATTGTGATAAAGATTCTCTCAATATGAAAATTAACCATGTTCAACCATACTCCAATACCTTTATAATATTTATCCCTTGTGTTTAATATTATTCCCTTAGGTTTATAATCCCTTAGGTTTTTAATATTAATCTCTTGAGTTTATTATTTCCTTAGTTTTATAATATTTATCTTAGGGTTTATATTCCTTATGTTTATAATATTTATCTTAGCGTTTATATACCTTAGGTTTATAATATTAATCCCCTGGGTTTAATATTATTCCCTTGGGTTTATAATACATTGGTGTTTTAGAATTAATCTCTTGGATTTATACTATCAATCCCTTGGTTTGTCAATCAAAGTATTCGTATCACTTGGGTTTATCAATCCCTTGGTGCAATGTCACATTGTGACAACCATGGTCATCCATGGTCAACCATGGTCCAACATCGCATTATGAGAAAGATTGTCTCAATATGAAAATTAACCATGGTCAATGATGTTTATTGTAGGGTTTATGGTCACATTATAACAAATATTGTCTATTGGTCTAACGTCACATTGTGACAACCATAGTTATCCATGGTCAACCATGGTCCAACATTGTATTCTAACAAATATTGTCTCAATATGAAAATCAATCATGGTCAACCATGCCCAACCATTGTCCAACATCACATTGTGCCAAAGGCTATCTCAATATGAAAATTAATCATGGTAAACCATAGTCCAATGTCGCATTATGACAAAGATTGTGTCAATATGTATATCATCCATGGTCAACCATTGTCAACCATGCTTATTTTTAGGTTTATAATATTTATCATAGGGTTTATATACCTTGGGTTTATAGTATATTTTTCTTAGTATAAACCAATCATGGCCAACCATGGTCCAATCTCGCATTTTGACAAAGACTGTCTCAATATGAAAATCAACCATGATCAACCATGGTCTAACGCTGCATTGTGACAAAGATGATCTTTAAATTACAAACAATCGTGACCAACCATGTTCAATAACCATTGTCACATTCAGACAAGGATTGTCTTTAGGTCCAACGTCACATTGTGACAAATATTGTCTCCTTGTCCAAAGTCACATTGTGACAACCATCATCTAACGTCGCATTGTGACAAATATTGTCTCAATATGAAAATCAACAATGGTTAACCATGGCCAACCATTGTCCAATGTCACATTGTGACAAAGTTTGTGTAAATATGAAAATAGTTTGTGGTCAACTATAGTCAACCATGTTTATTTTAGGGTTTATAATATTTATCTTAGGGTTTATATACCTTGATTTTATAATATTTATCCCCTGTGTTTAATATTATACCCTTCGGTTTATAATCCCTAGGGTTTTTAATATTATTCCCTTCGGTTTATAATATTAATCTTATAATTTATATAGCTTGGGTTTATAATATTAATCACTTCGGTTTAATATTATTCTTAGGGTTTTAGAATTAATCCCTTGGGTTTATATTTTCAATCCCTTGGGTTTATCAATTCAAAGCATTCATATCCCTTGGGTTTATCAATCCCTTGGTCCAACGTCACATTGTGTCAACTATAATCAGCGGTGGTCAGCCATGGCCCAATGTCATATTGTTAGAAAGATTACCTCAATATGAAAATCAGCCATGCTTATCCATGTTTATTTTAGTGTTTATAATATTTGTTATTTATTATTAATATTTTAATAAATTATTAATTATTTTTATTTATTATAATAATAATATTTTTTATTTTAACTTTTTAATTATATATTTATCAACAATTTGTGTCATAAATACAAATGAAGTATTCTACACACATTTAACTAATTAAATGGGGTTGTGCTAATGATAATGAAGTAAACATAAAGCTAAGGAAAAATAAAATAATACATAATGTATAATAAATTAAATATATATATATATATATATATATATATATAAAGTAACGGTAAAAAGAGTTTTTATTTTCAATTTTTTTTTCAAAATCAAATTATAGGTTTAATAAAATCTCGCCTCCTTAAAAATCGATTTCATTTAGTCAATATACATTTGAAAGATTGATATAGAATTCCATACAATCTAAACTTCAATCAAACATGAATCGAATAGTTGATCGAGTCATTACTCGAGTGAACATCATTTTCTAGGTCGTGAGTTAGGGAATAAATGTTGTACCTTCCGGCAAAATATTGCCCGCATGTATTGAATAGTAATTTGTATTTATAAATGAAAATTATAATAACCAATGCAGGTCTGACTTGCTCTAAACTTATTTATTTCTTATACAAAATATTTTCAATATGTGTCATCAGAGGCAAATATTTTCGTCCAGCCTCTCAAATAATTTAGTGTCTATCTTTACTTATTAAATAAGTGCATCAATTTGGGAGATAGCTTTCACAAATTTGGGTGAAATGTTTTTTTTTTTTTTTTTAATTATAAGAAGATTTCAATTTCGTTATATTTGTAAGATTACAACATTTCCAATTTGTAATTAGGAAAGATTATATGAAGAATTGTAATTATGATTTTTTTTAAGATTGTATTATTTTTAAAGAACAGATTACCTGAAAAATTCAGGAGTTTAGATTAGTTAGTTATTTGGAAAATTTGATCGAAACAAAATAAAAAGACTAGCTCACTTAAAATTGAAAATACAAAATGCATATATTTATATTTTGGTCTTTGAGGACAAGAATGTTCACGGGGTTTTCCCAATGTCCTTCTTTGTTTTTTTCTCGCAAATGCTAATCCATCCTGAGAAGTTGTTAGGAGAATATGGGGTGGAGAAGATGGTTGCCTCTCTTCAAGGCATTTCCATTTCTTGAGTGTGTCCATGAGTGATTTCCTCCTTATCACCGTCCTAGTGATTTAATTCATAAAGATGTTTTTGTCCACTCATGAGCAAATCCAATATTATGGTTATATCTCTTTCTTCTCCATTCCAGGTATCTGGACAATAGTGGAGAGATAAAAGAAGAGAGGGATGGACCACAAAGGTTGTGGGATGACATGGCGCTGTGTGGCGCATAGCTAAGGCTGAAGGACTAGATTTGGTTCTAAACAATTTTTTGTTGTTGCATGTTGTATTGCTTATGAGTTGATGCATTCTTAGATCCATTTGGATCTTTTGGGTCTGGCATCCTTGATTCTTTTTCTTGGCATAAAGGGGATGAGAATTACCTTGTGATGAACAAAAACCATTTTGGAGATGACTTGGCTATTAATAGAGCTTGCAACAGAAAAAATATGTTGTCATAATCCACTTGTTGCAAAAAGGTTAGGCCATTCCAATTAGTGAGGATCCTATCACGAAACCTTTTTCTTAGATCTATTTTGACATAGATGTGTGCAAAGGTTACAATAACCCCCCAAAGCATGTTTGTATCTATCTCAATAAAACAACCTAGTGCTTTTGCTACATAAGCTAAGAAATCTGATGCTAACAAATGAATGGACTTATTAGGGAATCTTATCCAAACTAGTGTGGTTAGACCTGTCATCCAAACTGGGACTCTTACTTAGGATATTCATCGGTGGGAAGGATTATGAGATTTGGAATTCATTTTTTAACCACATATAGCATAGTTACTGAATCCTAAATCGAATTCGTATTCAAATACATTAGGAAATCTACTAGGATACAAGCTTAAGGCATTAGTCACTATCAAGGAGGAAGTAGATGGTTAAGCTAATCCTTTTCAAAATTCACATTTCATTATTATGTCTTGATATGATAAACAACTATGATTCTTCAACATAATTAAAATGGGTGGAAAGTGCTGGGTCCTAGGACACTTTTAAGGACATGAGGAATTAGTCTTACTTTTTTTTAGAAAAGTGATAGACAATCCTTCACTATTAATTTTTGAAAAATATTTACACTAAAGCATCTTTCAATTAAATTCCAAATTCAATTCGATTTTAAATGGATCCATCTAGGTCTAAGTTTCATTTTGAAATTTCAAACCTTTCATTGTCTTGAGACAAAACAATAAAAAAGTGAATGTGGTCACTAACTTAGACACAAGAAATGAGGAGGGCATAATACAAATCAATGGGAGGGAGCTTGACATTCCAATCCCCTCAATATGATGCACGTCGCAATCATAAGCCCCTATCACTTGCAATGTAGAGGTATCACTTGCAATGCAAACGTTTATTAGCATAGATGCCATAATGCTCCCATAGGGTAAAATAATCATTAGTCTACCTTATTCACTTCTCCCTTAGCTTAATATATTTGGAAAAGTACTCTATCAATTTGGTCACTTTACATAGGCATTTTGTTATGTTAACTTCTCTATAGGTTAAATCAATGCCACCCTTTCAATTATGCCCCTTCAACATTGGGCTTTTAAATCTAGTCACATTGGGCTCTTAAATCTGGTCTCTTTAGGTAGGCATTTTGTTATGTTAACTTCTCTATAGGTTAAAACAATGGCACCCTTTCAATTATGCCCCTTCAACGTTGTGCTCTTAATACCACTTGCGAATTCGAGAGAGCCATGCCACTCTTCTCTAGATTGGATGGCATTGTTGCTTGGCCTAGCCTTTCAAATAATTTCAACGTGGAAACAAGCACCAATGTATTAGTTTGCAAGATCTTCAAGGTTTGTGGGGTCTTACATGGAATTGCAACTAAGAATGGTGAAATATGGCCACACACTAGAAAAAACAAGCAAACAAACAAACAAACAAACACTAAACTAGTAAACTCAATATTTCCCCTCTTTCTAAAATATTTTAAACTCTCTCAATTGGTAATCCAATGGTCCACAATGGATATAGTAATAAATCATAGATAAAAACTCCAAAGGATAGATGATGAGAAAGGCACACTTAAAAGTCAAATTGAAGCACTGGATTTCTCTCCTCAACTAGGTACTTAGTCTCCGTCTACAAATTTTATATGCTCTCCCCACTTTCTTTCCCTAACACAAATGAAAAACAAGCACTAAACCAGTGAACTCAATATTTCCCCTCTTTCTAAAATATTTTAAACTCTCTCAATTGGTAATCCAATGCTCCATAATGGATATACTAATAAATCAAAGATAAAAGCTCCAAAGGATAGATGATAAGAAAGGCACACTTAAAAGTAAACTCGAAGCACTGGATTTCTCTCCTCAACAAGGCACTCAGTCTCCATTTACAAATTTTGTATGCTGCCCCCACTTTCTTTCCCTAACGCAAATGAGGAATATCCTCTATTACAACCTATTCTACCTTCAAGTTTAATTAACACCCTTACTTACTTCTCCTGACCATTCAGGTAAAAATCTAATATATATTCCAAAATATACACAAGTAGGATGATTTCCGTTATTCTAGTGCACAAAGTACTAACATTTTTTCTTGCAAATGATCTCAACCAACAAACAACTCTCAGTGTGATTTTGGATCTTTGTTGTGTCCAAGGAAAACATTTAATTGACGAAACCTTTGTAATTTAATTGATAAATATAGTTAAGTGAATTTTCAAATCAAATTGTATTTATTAATTAACAAAGAAAATTTTAGATTTTTGTGATAATATGTGTTGATATATTTCTTGGTATTTGAATAACTTATAGAAATATATAAACACATATTATCACAACTCTTCTATCTGCGTTAAAGATTTAAAAATTTAGAGAATTGATTACAAAGGTTCATCTTGTTTTGATCTAAAAAATAATGTTCATCCCATCATTCTTACATCTCCTATGTGACAATGCACCATTACATGTTTGAAAATGTTCATCCCAAAGTAGCGCTCATAAAATATACACAGCTGTGTGACAGAGTCATTTTAGTAGTTATTTTTATCTAGTTTAGAAAACTAGTCTCACTGGTAGCACTTGTTTTCATGATTAAAATTATCATTTTTTAATATGGTAATATTCTTTATAAAAACTTTAAAATTACTATTTTTTTCAGCCCCTTAAACCTAACAATGGGCTTTATTGTTTCAAAACTTTAAGATCAATTTTCGAATTTAAAACAGGTGCTCTTAATAATAGTTTCATTCCTTTTGGGATAAATTTCTAAAATGATCTTCATACTGGAATTTTAATATCAATTCTAAAAGGAAAAAGGGCGTATTAATAAAATTTTCGCTATTTTAATTATAATATTTAAAAAAATGATGAGTAAACTAAAAAAAGTTCAAAATAATTAAAAATATAAATATAAATAAATAAATATTTTAGATCATAAAAATACATATATATAAAAATAACATAGTTGGAAAAAATATAAGAATGTTACAAAAAAAAATTCAAAAGAAAATCAAATGCTTAAAAGAAAGAAAAGTAAATAATTAAATAAAAATAATTTAAAAATATAAAAACATAATTACAATAATAAAATAAAATACAAACATTAAAAATATTCACATAAATTTTTAACAAAAATAAGCATATTAAAAATAGGTTAAAATTTAAATTTTTCATAAATACAATAAAAACATTTATAGTAATTTCTATATACAAATATATACAACCATATCTATTGTGTCATTTATTTTTTCAAATAAATCAAACTACTCCAATAATGAAATATCACAATTCGTTATTTATTCTTTATGTTATCATAAATATATCAAAACTTACAATATATGATTTTGATTTTAGCGAAGTAGAATTATCTACTAAAACCCTAATTATATCTCAAATCCAATCTTAATGAATTCTAGAATCAATGTGGATAGTGTAAAAGAAAGAGTAGCATAACTTTCTAAACTACACAACTCTAAATATCTAATTAGTAAAAGGTCCACACATTAATAATTTGAAATCATTATTCACAATAGTAATGCAAATTTATAAACTATATCTCTATTTTATTGAACCATATTTCTAGGTGAAAATGTTGAATATTTGAGTGAATGAGTATAAAGTATTTAATATATTTAAAATTTAATGCATGTTTTCAAATTTTCAAAAAACTATGAATAGTTAATTTATGAACTTACATTTATGTTTAGATTCATCTATTTTTAATATTTATCTAAATTTACAACTAGCTATTAGAAATATTTTCAAGTTTTCAATTTAGCATTTAAATATTAATTTAACATTTAAAAACCATAAGCTTACAATTTTTAGAAAATTAAATCATCATTTGAGAGTCTACAAATACCTTAGTTTTCAAGGTATATATTAATAAACTAGAACACCCAATAAATTTAAATGAACTAATGACTATATAAGATTACATTTTAAGACTTAAAATACACCAGATTTGACTAGGATATAAGTTCAATATTTGTTAAATTTATTACAAATAAGAAAAAAAAAAATATAATGTAGAATGATACAAAGAGTTATTATTGACCAAAGTTGTATATAGGATATGTTTTTGTAATGGGCACGCGTTGTTATTCAGCTAAGTATAGAGTTAGATTACTTCACATATTAGGGATACGCTTAGTGTTCTTATCATAATGATACCAAGTATTGCATTTAAGCCATATATAATAATTTTAGATAGGGCTCTATCAATGAAATAACTACGGAAACCATGTTTGGCGATCTATTTAGAGTAATATTCATTGTTGTAATTAACAAAAGTTCGTAGGGGAAATTAGAAATATATATAGAGATTAAAAGTAAACAAATAATCCTCATTATATATAATCTTCAAGCTCACACAATGAGGTCAAAATAGTTTGCTGATGAAAATCCATGCCACATTAAGGGCCCCATAAGTGATTATCCTAGGAGTGAAATAAGTAGTGCTATTAACTTTTCTACCTCATCTAAATTAGCGCCATCTCTTTTATAAGTCAAAGGTAATCCTATCATTAAATCCATGAATATCACAGGCCATTTTGATTCAAGAATACTTTCAGGTTTCAATTGATTCAGCCTCACTCCCCACATCTTACTCTCCTCCTCCCTCATCCTCTCATCTTAACTCAACCGTATGTTTTAGCCACACCCAGGGAGCAATAAGTTGGTGGAGGTGACTGGTTGGCGGACGGGAGGGTGGTGGAAGGCGGTGGAGAGTGGGCCAGGGATTCCTAACCAATAGAATCACCATTTTCCTCACATTGAGGGCATTCTTGAATTGTGTTCCTTGCTCCTATGTTGCCTCCCTCTCCCAGCTGCAGCGACAATATGGTATTGAACATGACCCTCTGCGCCACCGTACCATTGATGATAATAAAAACGCAAATGGAAATGATGCAAACGCTATGAATGGACCATTCTAAATGAAGGCGATGAATGTGGTGATGTGGATTGTTACCTGGAGTAGACCATAGCTACCAAGTTCGGCCGAATTGGCCAAAAAATACGAAAATTCGATAATACGATTCGATTCGCCGATTAGTACGGAGGTTTCAATACGACCCGATAGTGTTAGGTGACCCTGAATTTTTTTTCCCAAAGGGAAGAACCTGTTGACGTCCACCGTGAAATTATAAGCAGTTACCGGTTGACGTCCACCGTGAAATATAAGAACTATGGATTAAGCAGTCACCGATTAAAATTATAAGCAGTTAAGCAGTTAATCCATATTTTTGAAGCAGTCACTCGTTGACGTCTCTCTTGAAATTATAACCACTATAAATTGTGAGTATTAGTGAGTGAAGGCAACGAAAAATATTAATGAGTTGATGTTATTGTTTTATATGAGATATTGTAATAATTTTAATATTTGGATATCATTTTAAATTTATTTTTGATATTTAGATACATTGAAATTTTGTTATTATTATTAATAAATGTTATTATATATTTTTTTATTAGATAATATTAATAAATTTGATAGATTTTATTCTTCATATTTTTGGGTAATTATACAGTGAAAATGTTTATAGCATTTTAAACACTATTGGATTAATGTTGGAAAATAATGATTTTTAAATAATATTATTAAAATTTTTTAAGATGTATACTCTCAATTTTTTCCCTATTAAATTTTAGAAAAATCCATTTTTTTCTTGTATTGAATCGAATTCAAATTTAAATCTAAATTCAATTTTTTTTTTTTTTAAGAAGAAAACACACTATATGGTTTATATCATAGTTACCAACTTCGTCCGTATCGACGAAAAAAATACGATAATTGGCCAGTTCGGTTCCGTACGGCGATTAATTCGGTGAATTCCAATTTGGTACGGTGCAACATTTTTGTCAAAGTCCCCTGCTCCAGCTCACTGTCTCCTTCTTAGTCCCTTAACATGAATGTGTTTCGCACTCGAACATGAATACGTAATGTGTTTTGTTAGGCTGAACAATGGCCTATTTACCGGCCTATACGGTAAATAGATCTGGACTATGCTTCGTTACACTTAATAATGGCCATACGCAAGGTATACGATAAATAGATCTGGAAGTTTGATATATACACACCCATATGGTTGACTAAATAAATATTAATTTTCTAAATTAAGGGAGTTTTAAACATTGTTTAAATATATTTTATAAATTCAGAAGATAGTGTTGTAAGTATGTAAATTTAAAGGTATTGATTTACTTTTTTTTTACTTATTTTGTTAAAAAAATAAAATTACATTGATTTCATTAAATTAAAAACTTATTTTTCAATAGTTGAATTAGTGGGAATAGGTCATTGAACTTACTTTTTAATGGTTGAATAAGAATCAGCAAGGTAAATTTTTAATTCCAACTTTGCTTTGTTGATCC